>JACXVL010000051.1:30663-276750 GCA_014898675.1 Athelia sp. TMB
ATATAGCTGGTGGTCCGTTCCATGGCATACCACCCGCCGCCTACATTGTTGAAGGCAGGCCCGTAGCTTGCTTGGTCGGTAGACTTAACACCGCATCCTGCGTTACCGTTGTCGTTGGCATCGCAGTCGGTTCCGACTGTCGTTCTAGAAGCGAGGGTCAACATTTCTGAGGCAAAGTCGCATGTTTTAGCCTCACCCTGTTTGTTCCACTCCACTGGCAGGAATGGTACAATTGGGACCCGTGCTAGAATTATAGGTTTAGCGATATCGATTGACGTACAGTATTCACATTACTTACTGCAGAGTAGATTGATTTGGAGCGATGTTATTGACACCCTCCACTATATCGATTTCTCCCTGATGTGACACTGAGCCTTAGTCAGAGACATATTCGTGGGGGGTGCTTACACCAGAAGGATAATTGGTCTCATCAACCTCCCAGATCGCAGGCCAAGTCCCACAGCCTTCCGGCATATGATTGACGTTGAATACAGCAACATGAGTCGTGTAAGCCGCATTCGACTTGATACGGACAGATTTTCGTCCAGGTCCACTGAAGAAGGCGATTAGATAGAGAGGCATAGGTTTTAGAGAAAACGCACCTAGGGCTGAGAACCGTCGTGTCATCCGCTCCCATTCTGAAGCTGCTGCAAGTCGAGGAGATTAGACCAGCACTCTGTGCAGCGGATTCGGAGACATAGGTACTAGTCATTCTCTTGTTAGCCAAATATTTCTCAAGTGCACATGGCGCAACTTACACAAAGCCATGTGTAGGATCGGCGATTGCTTGAAAGCTAAAAGCAGATAAAAACTCCGGGCCGATGACTTTGGATGAGAGCAAATATGAGTTGGCCAATACACAGGTACTCGACAAGACAAGGGTAAGCAGAGTCGTCGAGATAGAGAGCATCGCGTTGCAAGTCAGGGGGCTGTCAGCGACAATTCGGCGTGGTAGGATTTATAGGAAACACACGATGCCGTCACGCCAGCGAAGCCATCGAAGAACCGAAGAAGTGCAAGAGACTAAGCCAAAAACAATATATTGCACAAGCGGTCAGCGCCGATCAAAATATTCAGAACCACTTGCGTATACGTAAGCAGTTGGGAGCAGCATGATACGAAGTAGAGGAACATCCCTCTGCTGGTGTCCACTAACCCTGGAGAAAACAGGTTTGTCATCGGATAACCGTGAATTGGATCATCCGGCCAGGGTAGACAGCCCACAATGCGGAGCGAGGAGGAAACGGGAGCAGATTATATCACTAGTGGCGCTCTAGTGACCGTAATGTAGTGACTGAAGTGTTCTCTGGGATTGGCGTGAAGCATATTTAGCTATCATGAAGCTACGATCCGGGAAAGTGCAATTCGGGACTGGGGCAAGCTAGAAGCTAGCCACATTAGGAAGTCCTTTATGAAGATTAAGAATGCACTTAACTGGGAGTGCTAGTGTGGTTCAGCAGCATATTGAGGTAATTAATTTTGGCCAATGCGATTTGAAATGGATGGTCCATGATCACAAGTGATCACAAGATGATGTACTTCAGGCGTGAGTTATTCGTCAAGACTCGCACATCATAACAAGGCAAAAAAGAGAATATTAGGTTTTATGCACAAGGATATGTAACGGAAATAGCGACAAAGAAGACTCACTGGGTGAAAATTCAATACAGCAGCTCTCGCCGTTCTAACACTATCATGGTACGGCCACGTACGGCGTAACGGCCAGCCTGCCCAGTTGCTGTTGCATTCTACACAGAAAGTGGTCTGCCAGCGTCGGTAGTCAGATTCCGGGTCGGTCTTGATGAGTTTCTTGGTGGTGACTGTGCTTTCAAGTTCGATGTCACGGTCCAAAGGGAAAAGATGCGGCAGCAAGAGCGACATGCCGGTGCCTGTGTTCCTGGCATCGCGAGTTGCCGGTCAGTGAAATTCTTCCTATAAATCAAGATCGCCAATGTCCTTACACAACATGCGATATAATCGATTTCACAGGGGGAAAGTGCAAATCATTATTACTAATTTCCAAAATTATATGCGTGTATGCAGAATGAGATATTATGTGACTCATGCTGGATCAAGAGTGCTCGTTTGCCAATGTCCACCCAGCGGTGCCGTGATTTCAGCCTCGAGCTCTTAACTGAAATATAAATCTTAGCATAATCTGCCGCTCCTGCCGGGAATAGAGCCTGCCACCACCAAATGGCATCAGCCCCGCAGCGCCATTGCCAATGATGCTCAAGCCAACGACTCGTGATAACAAACGCCAGAAAGCGCGATCGGTATTTTGGAATAAGAAAATTCAACAAAAAGACATGAAGTATATCAACAGACGAATGGCAGAAAGACACCTGGGGATGTCGAGATAAAGAGGGTCTGCATGACCAGGCTTCCATCCGCCACATTTACAAATACGCGTTATAAGACGCCATAAATCTGCTATAAGATTACGGCTGGTAAGTTTGATCTCGAATTCCTTCCCTCAGCTGCAGCCTTCCTACCATGATACAACGACGGAGGCAACAGCATGACCCTAGGGGATGGCGGAGAATTGTACAGAAGCTGGTCTGTGGCTGATGTGAGGATCAAATGACATAGCGATGTTCGCCCACACACCTCTGCTAAATTGTGGCCGATTAAGTACCTAGGCTGATCTGAATTCTTGTGGCGCATAGACATCCTTCATTGGTTTCGACTTGCTGGTGGGAGAATATCCAATTACTAAGTGGCAGCCCGCCAGGATGTAGCTGGTAGCATTCCATCACTGCAGTGTGACATACGGTCCGAATGGTGGATTACCTTCAGTCTAATCCAACCCAATTGTGAATCGGGGGACAATTCACGCTGGTAGGTGGCGTGGACTCCTCTTGCAAAACGCTTTCATTCTATTGCCCATATATAGAGCTCGTCACACCGATAACCACCCATAAGACTGGCCTCGCCACTACGATCGAACACTAATCATAGCAGCAGAGATTACCTTCACATGCGGCGCGAGACACTCGGTAATTTTCCAGTGAACCTGTTATTTCCAAGCGCATCCAGACTCTCTTTTTCAGGATCGCCACGACTGGCTGTAAAGAAAACCCAAGATGGACGTGCGTTTGGCACTTACCCAAATGCGACCATTATTGCGGCAGCTTCGAATCTCACTATGGCCACGCTTTCAGCGCGATGCACGATCCTTGAAGAAAACATACCCGAAGGACCATATGTAGCTCTCTGTCATGCGTCATGAGCGTGGCTTGAATATCTTGGGTAGTATCTGTTTGAAAACCTCCAACTCGGAGACAAAAATTGATCAACCGCCCAAAGCCATTCGTGGTCGCGACCACGGTTTCGTGCTATTGCTTGAAAAGAGAACTCACCTCATGGAATGCGTGAGTTGTTGCCGTCGACTTGATACTTTACTGAACTACAACCACAAGCATTGCATTTGCTCCGATGTCAAGTCTTACAGCAAATCACCCCTGGTCGATCGCATTCTAGCTTGAATGGATACAGAGCAAGGGATCAAGGTCAAGGGTTTGGGTAAGTCTGACAATGCATATCATGAGGTCGTACTTTGAGGCTTTCAAGCAATAAACGGTTGTTAGTTGGCGCGCGCTGCTCCGCCATTACCGCATTATTCGCTATTATTCGTCATCCAAGGCAAATATCCGCCAATACGCTGCTCTCTGCCTCAGTTTGTCAGCCCCACATCATAATTTCCACATGTTGTCGTGAAGATCTACGACTTACACATTGCTACGGGTATGCCAAAATTTGATTCCAGCAGTGCAAGATCGTCCTCGCGGGCACCGCCATGCGGCGAGTCCACTGATAAGGGGTTAATGTCCGCGGCGGTGTTGCTCGTGCGCCAAATTTAAACTGATCATCTTCAAAGTAAAGAAACTCGACGATGACATGTGCTCCTTGGTTGCTTGCTTTGATCGTAGCTGATCGTTGAGTCGACGTTGACCATGTGGGAAAACAACCGTTTGATTACCCATTTGTGGAAGCATACGTCTAGGGCGATAGAGGGAGCCGCTTAGCTTCTCAAAGCTGCGTATGATGCTTAATGTCGCGATAAATGTGCAGAGTGAGCGCAGATTCGTGATCGGAGTTGAGAGCAGCGCGCAAGGAACATTGTTGGACGCCATGCGAGACGTGCCGCGGGTTACCGCAATCAGAGTATCAGCCCCTATTAGGCCTATCCGCCCGCAATGACAAGCTTGTGGTCCACCTCTCTGACGGCCATCGCTCCGTGGCTACGCGCGGTGTGCAGGTCATCTTCACCCCTGGCTATTCTAATATAAAATGCAGCCTCCACTCGCTCTAATGTCCTCAGCGCAGTCTTCTACCCATTTCTGCACACTCAGGCCAACCAATCCTTCCAAGCCTCTTTCACAATGGTCAACTTCAACGCCCTTACCTCCGCGATCATCCTCTCCTTCGCTCTCTCAGCGATGGCCGGCCCTGTTTCCCGCGAGAGCTTCGTCACGCACCCCATCACCAAAAAGGCTTCCAAGTCGATCACCGCGACATTGGCTAAGGACCAGGCGCGTCTCGCCAAGTTCAACGGGGCGGCGGCCAGCTCCGGGACCGTCATCAACGAGGTCGACAGCTACATCGCACAGGTCGCAGTCGGCTCCCAGACAGTGAGTGCTCTTTTCCACCATTGTCAGGGCAGATACTGACAGACGCCCACAGTTCGACTTGATCGTCGACACCGGCTCTTCCAACACCTGGGTTGGCGCCGACACCAAGTTCAGCAAGGGTTCCACTGGTGTCTCCACCGGGAAATCCGTCTCGGTCTCCTACGGCTCAGGCTCTTTCTCTGGAACCGAGTACACCGACTCTGTCTCCTTCGCAGGGCTCACCGTGGCCAAGCAGTCCATCGGTGTCGCATCCTCCTCCACTGGATTCGACGGTGTTGATGGCATCTTGGGGGTTGGGCCCGTTGACCTTACTGAGGACACCGTTTCGTGAGTAACTTTCTGAACTATTCCCACATCAGCCGCTCATCGGAATGTAGTGGCGCGTCTACCGTCCCTACCTTCTTGGACAACCTCTACTCCCAGGGCTCAATCTCCACCGAGGTCCTTGGTGTTTCATTCGCCCCCGAGAGTGGTTCAGACGATGACGATGCCAACGGTGAACTCACCCTCGGCGGAACCGACGCCTCCAAGTACACCGGCTCCATCACCTACGCCGCCAAGTCGACCTCCTCCTCGGTCGGCCCGTACTGGGGTGTCTCCGTCTCTGCCATCACCTACGGCAGCACCTCGCTCGGCTCCGGCTCCGGCATCGTCGACACCGGCACCACCCTCATCTACATCCCCTCCAGCGCCTACAGCAAGTTCCTGAGTGCTTCAGGAGGCAAGACCGACTCCTCCACCGGCCTCGCCAAGTTCACTACGAAGCCCACCGGCACCTTCTCGTTCACCATTGGTGGCACGACCTTCCCTCTGACGCCCGCGCAGTACCTCATCCCCTCCGCTCAGTATGCCAACTTCGGCATCTCCGGCAGCGCGTACTACTCCTGGATCAACGACGGTGGATCGTCAGGTGTCGACTTCATCATCGGCCAGAAGTTCCTCGAGAACTACTACTCGGTCTTCGACACCACGTATGTGCATCCTTCGTGATTCCTTTCCATCGCTGACATTTAATTTCGATACAGCAATAGCCGCATTGGATTTGCCACCGCTGCTTAAATTGCTCTTTTCAAGGGCTGGGACTGTAAAGCTTTCAATTATTTGTTTATTTGTTGTTGTGATACCACCGGAATCAAATATTGTTGTAACCATAACCCACCGTCCCTGCTCCTTTCCACGAAAACCTCGCGAAGAGAACGTGTTCATGCGACAGCTATATCTAACCGCAACCACTGTTGCAAGCTTCTCACAAACTTCACTCACGACATATTACTCGCATGTAGCACAGCAAGAAGATGTTGAACCATTTGCTGAATCTACGGGTGAGATTACCTGCTTTCTTCTTGCACCATGCTTCATTTGTATACCGAGCGCTCTCCCGACCACGGCCTTGAAGCTAATCACCCATTCACCATATCACCAATCTATGGCTAGACATGTGTACGAGTAACCCTCAGACCCGAGACGTACGAAAGGGGCCCATTAATCCAACAAAACTTTACTGGTTTTTACAACTTCAGCGCAGCTCGATTGCGCAAAATAGCTGCCTGCTCGGGATCGAACTCTTATCCACAATCCCTCAACATGTAATCGCGCTTTCTCCCTATGCAAGGCGAATATGTGCGATGCAAAGAAGAGACAAGAAACATGTTGGTTGGTACCAGTTCGCAGCAAAGCAACGTCAGTGATAAATCAAGTTTCGTCAGACATGAGGCATGAGTACTTCAGACCGCTGTTATTCGCACATTCCCAGAAGTAGGTCGACTTTAAGGCCAATGATACAGGAAGCTGATTCTCCATCATAAAATTAACAAATAAAAACAAAAGCGATCTAGGAATTACTCGTAGATTCGGAGGGACGCGAAATCAAAGTAAGCATTCGTAAATGCAGACGGATTCGCTGCCACATATGCATTGCACGTTGAGGGACAGCCGGAAGAAGCGTACACGGACGATTGCCCCGCCCAGTCGCCGCCTAAGTTGATAAGGAATGAGCGCAAAATTTGAGAGGAAAAGGAGCGATACTTACAAAATGTGAGATTAATTATGATGTTGAGTGACCCGAAGGACGAAGATATGTTGCAGTCGGTGTTGGGGAAGAACGCTGTGGGCTCTCCCCAGTTGGCAGTGTTGATGCTTGAAGCACCACCCGAGACACCAGAGGGGACAGAGGTAGCGCTTCTCTCCCAGAACCAAACTTTAATGTAGCTGCTGGTTCGCTCCAAGGCGTACCATCCACCGCCCGCGTTATTGAACGCAGGACCGTAGCTGGCCTGGTCGACCGATTTTACACCGCATCCTGCATTGCCGTTATCGTTGGCATTGCAGTCAGTTCCGACCGTCGTTCTAGAAGCAGGGTCAACATTGCCCTCTGAAAATCAATTTTTTTTGCTCTTACCCTGTTTGTGCGACTCCACTAGCGGGAATAGTACAACCGGGGCCCGTGCTGAATTTTGAATGAGTCTGGTAAAATAGGCTACTGGACGATGATCTTATTACTCACTGCAGAGTAGATTGATTTGGAGTAACGTTGTTAACACCCTCGACAATATCAATTTCGCCCTTTTAAGAGTTGAGCCTGAGTGTGAGGAAGATAGATAAAGACGCTTACAGCGCCAGGCCAGTTGGCCTCATTGACCTCCCAAATAGCGGGCCATGTTCCACAGCCTTCAGGCATATGGTTGACATTGAATATAGCAACATGAGTCGTATATGCTGCGTTCGATTTGATGCGGACAGATTTGCGTCCGGCCCCGCTAAAGAAGGCTATGAGCTGGGGATCCACGGGCTTAGAGGAATACGCACGTAGGGCTGAGAACAGTTGTGTGATCTGCTCCTAGCCTGAAGCTGCTCGAGGTTGAGGAGATCAGCCCTGCGCTCTGTGCAGCGGACTCGGACACATAAGTACTGGTCATGATTTATCAGCCAGTAAAATACTGAGACCACGCAATGCAACTCACACAAAGCCATGCGTAGGATCGGCGATTGCTTCAAAGCTGAATGCAGACAGAAACTCCGAGCCAATAACGGTTGATGAGAGCGAGTAGGTGTTAGCCAACACGGAGGTACTCGAGAAGGCAAGGGCGAGGAGAATTGATGATACTGAAAGCTTCATGTTGTGAGTCGGTTGTGGGTATCGGTATCGTCAGCAGCAATCAAGCTCCCTTTTAATGTACGTCGCCGCTGTACCTGAGTGCCTGCTAAATAATAGCAGATCCCATGCCAGCGGAGATTGAGGAACAGGAGAAGAGAACGACATTCGATTTACCCCTCGGAGCCGGGGTGCCAAGGAAGAGACGAGACAAGCGTGCAAATCATAATCGCATTGCGACATGTGACCATCGCTTTGGGTGGGGCCTGGGGTAGAGTGTGAGCAAAATCAAGAAATTGCCAGCACGACATATTGCCAGCACATCAAGGGGCACATAATCATGTAGGAGTTGATAGCAGCGTGATATTGGATGAATCACCGATTTATCCGAAGTTGTTCAATCCGTATGAGCTGGCAGTGAGAGACTGGATCAATGGACGACCAGCTGGTCAGGTCAGCAGACCGCAAAATAGATATCAAGGGAATTATCGGGAGCAGACAATACGTGGCTTGCGGAATGGATAAAACACTGCACGCCAAATGCAAACATAGAGTTGGATTCCGCTATCATATGACTATGCGAGCGCAAGCTCAATGATAGTCATATAACAAGCACTCATTTTTTATCACGCCAAGGACACCTATCCGAAAGTTTGAACCAGGGCCAATGAAGCGCCTCGTGCAAATTACTTGCAAGGTGGCAGGAATTCCGTGCAACATCGTGCACCAGACAGAAAATGATTAGGCAAGGATCGATGAACGTCTATTCGCAAGGATACGCCAACGAAGTCGAGGGATGAAAGCGACTTACCAAAAAATGTAGCTTAATTCGTAACGGCGCTCCCACATAGGACTTGGTCAATGCCATTGCTACAGACATCTTTGGCGAAAAACACATTCGGCCAATCGAGGGGTGATTTTTGGCCTGCCGCGAATTGTGTCCAGTTTGCCAGTCAGGATGCTGGTGGTATTAATAAAATTCAATATAATGGACAGTTGAAGTGATTTGGTAGTGAAACGAGGGAAGTGTATTGAGGTGGCGATCGTTCAAGAGGAAAGCTGGAGAAGTCAAGTTAGAGGACCCGAGCATGCCTCGTTGATCCGGCATCGGATGCATACATAAGCCATGTGGCGTTGGGTCTCCGAACCTCCTGTGACCTCAATTTTGTGTATCGTCTTCCCGCCTGCCTCGCTGTTCTTTCTCGGTCAACATTATCGTCGCGTGCTTCATGGAAACGTGACAGATTCATCTGTGTAACTGTTGCAGCTTCAAGACATCTGTGACCATTCAACCATTGTTTTAACACCTACTGAGCAGCGAGATGCCCCGGGTTCTGGGAGCAACATACCTAATAGCACATATGTGACGCTTTATCGTGCACTGTGCGTGTACTTTCAAGCTCTTTCGAGGCATCCTAGTCTCAATATACAAACAGAATATCGATCGGATCGAGCAAAGTTGTTCATAACTAAAACTGTAACCTCTGGTCGCCGCCAGGAACCTTACAGACCAGCTTCCTCCCTAGAGCACGTGAGTCTACCACCTGCGGATGAGGCTCGACCTGGACTTTTAATACTGCGGGTCTTCGGGGCCGATGCAAAGTGTAAAGATGTGGGTGCAACTGGGTACCCGGGGGAGCATTTCTGGTTCATCGAATAATGTGCACCTTGTGATCGGTATCCTCTGGTATCCCGGCCATCGACTACTCAGTCATAGATGATTTTCGAGGCACCAACTATCATTGTCCTCCCCGCAATCATTCTTCATACCCAGGAACCTGCTGCCAAGTCAATGTTCCGATTGAATTCCAAGCAATCCTTTCTGTCAACCGGCCGTCAATAGGCATGCTGTTGTGACAAGACAAGGGCGGATCATTATCTGCGGACTGCAATGTCTCAGGCCAACAATTGGTATGACCGATGACCATTAGCTCTGGATGCTCACGCTTAAGGACCTCGAGCTCGCGCTGCCATGCGGCAAGTCTGCTGATAAGCAGTTCGTGCCTGTGGCTTGTGGATACCTATGCGTTTAGAGTAACCTGATCGACATCGATTGACATCGAAAGGTGATAGAATGCCATGTGTAGTCCGTATTCCGCCACGCGAAACAGGTGAATGATTTCCGCAAATAGAGCATGGGCCCCTGTTCCACGGGTCTGCATCTTTTATTGACATTCTCAGTCTGGCATAGCGCACAACGTGACAACAGCAACTCGTCGGCCAATCTTCCAACACCAGGCTGCTCAAATATAAATGTAGCCTTCATTCTCCCCAATCCATCCTGTCCGACCGTCCACCTATCTTGTCTGGTCAGGCCGCTCAGTCTGCTAAGCCTTTCTCACAATGGTCTGCTTCAACGCCTTTACATCCTCAGCTATCCTCTCATTCGCTGCTTCAGCGATCGCTGGCCCCGTTTCACCCCAAACATTTGTCACACATCCTATCACCAAGAAAGCGTCCAAGTCGATAACCTCGACTTTGGTCAAGGACCAGACGCGTCTCGCCAAGTACAATGCTGCAGGGTCCGTCCTCGGAGCAACCATTACCAACGAGGTCGATAGCTACATCGCGGCAGTTAAAATTGGCACACAAACGGTTAGTATTGACGTGCATTCTTGGCATGACAGAAGCTCATCGGTATAAAGTTCAGCTTAATCGTTGACACTGGGTCTTCGAACATTTGGGTTGGTGCTGGCACCAAATTCATCAAGGGAAGCACTGGTATCACCACTGGAGATTCTGTATCTGTGTCGTATGGCTCAGGATCCTTCTTTGGTACCGAATACATCGACACTGTTACCGTTGGAAACGCCACTGTGCTCAAACAGTCCATTGGTGTGGCATCCTCCTCAACTGGATTTGAGGGCGTTGATGGTATCATCGGATTCGGACCCGCCGACCTCACTGAGGGCACCGTCTTGTGAGGACCCTTCTTCACTACTCTTACCATAAATTCTCATAGGAAGGTACTTAGTGGCGTGACCACCGTTGCCACATTTATGGACAACCTCTATTCCCAACACTCAATCCCGACCGAGGTCCTAGGTATTTCGCTTGCTCCAGAAAGCGGCTCGGACGATGACGACGCCAACGGTGAACTCACCTTCGGCGGAACCGATCCCTCCAAATACACTGGCAACATCGCCTACACCCCCAAGTCAACCTCCTCCTTAGTTGCCCCCTACTGGGGGGTGGCCGTTTCCGCTATCACCTACGGAGGCACATCGCTCGGCTCTGGCTCTGGCATTGTTGACACCGGCACCACCCTCATCTACATCCCCACCAGCGCGTACACCAAGTTACTAAGTGCTTCGGGAGGCGAGACCGATTCAATCACTGGCCTTGCCAAATTTACCACCAAGCCTACCAGCACCTTCTCGCTCACCATTGGTGGCACCACCTTCCCATTGACTCCCGCCCAATACCTCGTCCCTACCGCTCAGTACGCCAACTTGGGCATTTCCGGCAGTGCATACTACTCTTGGATCAACGACGGTGGATCTTCCGGCGTCGACATCATCATCGGCCAGAAGTTCCTCGAGAACTATTATTCCGTTTTCGATACCACGTACGTGCGTCCTTCATGCGTTCTTTCCATTGCTGACATGCGCTCTCGATAAGTAACAACCGCATTGGCTTCGCTACCGCTCTATAAAATGATCACCATAAGGGCTGGTGTTTCCAGCTACCTCGCTTTGCTATATGATGCTACATGCATGTGTACAATTTATTTAACGGGCAAATGATATTGTAACGTCGACTTCAGTAACATGTAATAACAGTGCATTTCTCGAAATTAAAAGGCGTGGATTTGCGCGACGTGTCGGGATACCTTTTCGGTATACTGTCAGCATAGATAGCTTACTCAAGAGTGAGATGTAATTTGCTTATATTGGCAGGACAAATCGCATAGTCCAATGTTACATTCGACTAACAACCTTTACGGAGACTCGTACATGCTCCCGGTGGCTTATTTGGCGAAAATCTCGATCAAGAGGACTTTCAAAAAACCGTTCTGTTTCGCTGCCGCCTTTGGAAAGATCTTGTCTTCTCCAATGGTATAATCCCGGAGCGCCTTGCGTGATTTGTAAAGAGTCACTGGCTGTAGTGACGCTCGACATTCCATCAAGTCGACCAGGTTGACATAGGTCCTGTTCAGGATCTGATTTGCCAATTTAGCAACTCATTCCGGTTGAGACGAATCAGATACCACTGCGCACCTTCTTCGCCTGCGTTACAGAGCCCGGGATTTCCGTTGCTCCGACCTCGGCACATAGCTGAATCCAACCTTGAAGGCTGTTGGAAGCCCCGAACAACGCCTCAAATTCCAGGGAGTAGCAGAGTATACGCTGCTTGCGCCAGGCACTACTTTTTCGGCCCCAACGTTTGTGGGCTGCCAAGCGAGCAAATTCGGTCGCAAATCCGACCTGCGGGTTTCGGATGAAAGCAGGAGCGAAGCTGTTCCAGTATGCAGACGTCATGATTATGCGCCGATGCTTGGAAGTGGTATAGTGTGAGATACGAGGTGCAAGGTAGGCACAAGGTGATGGCGGTTTCTCCCTTAGGATTCCAATTCCAACAAATATTTATGTGCTCTAAGACGCACTTGAACTTCTTGACACACGGGGTATTGAAGATAGAAAGCTAACCAGCGTGATTCGCTTCGATGTTATTCCCTCGTATGCTGAATTGTCTCTGCGAAGACTTTCTTCAAAAGAAGACTGCCATGAGGCGACAGCCTCAGGAAGTTAAGGTGTACAAATGTAGCGCACCCCCCGCGTCCGCTGTTATTGACATTGTTCACGATTGGACATACGAGGATATGCTTGATCCAATCGGCGTTTGACCGAGCTTTCATGGAGAGCTGCCACTGCTGATACGGAAAAGAAGTCCAGTGACTCGGCGCTAAGCTATGTCATCAAAAGCACTATCGGCGAAAACGGAGTCGCAGAAGTTTGTTTGGGCATCCAATTGAAGGTATTTGATTGCCAAGAAGGTAAATACGCCTTGCCGTGAAATGGCTGAGGAGGCGGCCCGATCCATATGCATTGGCATCAGTCATTAACGAGTGAATTTGTCGTGAAGGCCAGAATTTCTAGCTGTGTTTCGAGGAGCAGATATATGGTCTATGCCACCCTGAATGAACAATCATGATATAGGTTTTGAGAAGCTTACGTCCTGCTGGTGATTGTATATTTACGTAGTACCGCGTTGGCTCAGGCTGCCCTGTCAGAGAACACTGCCTTCACCACTTGCAAAGACGAGAGGGGTGTAAATGTTCCAATCTTTGACTTGGCGCGTAGCAGGAACAATTTGAGACTCGAGACGACAAGGTTTGAGACATTCATCGTGGCGACGTCGTGGCATCAACTCAACTATCAAATGC
This sequence comes from Athelia sp. TMB, assembly GCA_014898675.1. Taxonomy (NCBI): domain Eukaryota; kingdom Fungi; phylum Basidiomycota; class Agaricomycetes; order Atheliales; family Atheliaceae; genus Athelia; species Athelia sp. TMB. Next base: position 43,775 of record JACXVL010000051.1, read on the forward strand.
TTCCAAGCGAGCGGACTTTCAATTGGACATGTTTGTCGGAATTCGGGCTAAGATTCCGAAGCCTTGGTCAGTAAATAATAATGAAATGTGGCTGACGATGAACGAGTCGGTTCAACGCGACCATGATGCCAGAAGCTTTCAGTCGGTAACATGTCTTGAATTGATGTCCTGGGCTATACTATCGTGAAAAAGCTCTGCGCGAGGCTTCTGACAGGCTTACGCTCGCACAGGTACTCATTCGGGATATCATAGCAAGCGAACGACATTTCATAGAATGGAGAGGTCGCTTTTTTTCGGGCACAAGAAGGCAAAGCCACGAGATTTCGAGAAATTTGTGATGATAGCCACATGCTAGAGTTTATACCGTCAATTCTGAGAGGCGTTAGGAGGTCACGAGCACCACTGCAATAGCAAAATACGGCGCAGTAAATAACAAGATAATCAGATCAATGGCCACGCCCGAAGCACGTCGTAAATGACGATATCGATTCTGGGACCCTTTTTTCCGACGCCAGTATCACTGATCATACTGATCATGGATAGAGAATTGAGATACCATGAGGTGCGAGACATGCATGCTCTGCGTCACCCGGTGACCTAAGCATTCGATCGATATCGCTTGCTGCCGTTTGAGTTGCATTTAGCTTCTATCTTCTGGGCCCTACCTTCTCTATTAACCTGTAATTGGAAGACGTGAGTTGGTGAAAAGTGGAAGGAGGTTGAGCAGCCGGCAATCTACGGCGGTTTGCCTCGATACTGTAAATTTCGGAGTGTTCGCGGATATAACGGAGCTGAGACGCGCCTTGCACTCAACATCATCGAAGAAACGATTGAATGAGGTAAATCACTCGAGTGCGAGCGAATTTACTGGAACGAGTTGCTGGCATGTGTGATTTTCAGAAGACTCTACGTTGAGCTCGTTCTGAGAAGTGATGCGTACAGCTTGGGAATTCTACCAACCCATCAGTTCCAGATCTCTCTGAGTCCTCACCATACTCTAGGCCGACGTCGGCTTGCAGGGTAGGCGCTACCGCCCCAGTCACACCCAAACCTGGCTCGCGACTCGGAAATGCATGGAATGGAAATGACCAATATGGGCCTGCGATAGACTGAATGAAATCAGAAGTTGAGCACCTTCCAGAAATGCCACGATGGATGGCGTGAATAGGCGTGAATGCGACCCGCGCGCATCGGCGCTGAGTAACGCACAACCACATCACTAGGGCAGGTGTGGCAGGGTGTGGCGTGGTGGCGTCTTTCGAGCGTGTGGAGGCAGGTGGAGGCGCGCAGGGCAGGGCGCGACAACGGATGAGCCGCGCGGACTCTCATCACCTGTCACCTATCCTGGGCGGTACGCGCGTCTAGAACAGGGCTCGCAAGGACGCTCAACCCTATTTGCGAGCTGGGAGGTGACAGCTGCCATCGTGTTGTGCGGCTTGTGCCTGCTGCGAGCGGATGCAGATCGACCTCCGTACCCGGAGCAAAATGAAATGCCTCCGCCTGTGCACGCCTATACGCGCGCGGCGCAACCGCGGGAAAGGACTGGAGACTACAAGTGATGGAGACCATGAAAGGATAAGATCATCGATGGCCTGTAACCGCGCACGTCAAGCGGAGATCTCCTGAGGAGATTGTTGGAGTTATTGAGAGATGATGTACTTGACGGGGGAAAAGGCAACCAAAGAAGCCTGAGAGAAACAACGCAGCGAGTGGCCCGCGTGTCGAGTGAAAATCCAACCGAGCGTAGAAAGCTTCCAGCACAGTTTGAGCACTTGTCGGATTGGTTTTCTTTCGAAAACGAGGCTCCTCAGTCTTTCTATGAATCAAGAATCGGGTTTGAGTCACAGATTAGGCAGCATTAAATCAAAGTATCTGCCTCGACGTAGCTAAAGCAGCTGGCACTAGCCGGGATCAAGCGCAGATAGTATCCGTGCGGTAAGGTACTTGCCCCTCGATGCGATATTCGCAGAGAAGCTGATGGTGGCGCGTTGGATGTGAGTGAGCTACCATGCTGCGAGCGACCTGCCGACAGAGGACGATCCTCCACAGACTCCAGTATATCCCTTGGAAGAGTCTGAGCCAGCCGAAATAATAAGAAAGCACAGTTTCAGTTTTATACCAGTCAGTAGCGTCGTCATTGCGGGTCCGCGGACTCGGCCTGTCATGTCCAGACACGGCACAGGTACTTAGGTCGATCTCGCCTGTCATTCCTCGCCTCGTCGAATCCCCGATCTTATCGATGAGATAGAGTAAGAGTGCAAGCGTGGGAGCGCCTCGTGGTGGGGATTTCGACACGGCGCGGTCGGGGCGTGGTGGGATTCTGGGCCCGCTTCCCGAATCCCGACAGATAGACGACTAAGCGGCGCGACTTCGGAATAAAGCATTGCGCGTCAGAGCGTGTATGATATCAGATTCAGCTCAACTTACTAGAGCGTGCGCCGATAATCGATCAACGAGTCAGGAGGCGGCGGTTTAGGCGTGATATAGAGCATGCATGAAAATTAGCGAGCAGGCAGGCAAGGCGGATCTGAGCATCGCTGTGACTCGCGATCCGTAGGGAGGCTGTTTACCACCTTGACAGCGTGGCCTCGGTCGTTCAGAGGACGAGCAGAAATCCGAGAGATCTCGCAGGCGGCAGTCTCAAGATCTGGCGTTCGTGTACACGTCAAAGATACTGCTCCCAACGATTGACCCCCGCCATCGTGATCCCGAACAGCCCGAGCATCGGATGCGGCTGAGGCCACAGCGACCGGGGGTCATACCCCCGCACGACAACGCCCCGATGGTGGCGCGCGGGGATCGATCTGAGCCAACCCCGGAGGTTCAGAAGACAGAAGTGAGCAGAAGTGCAGCCTGCACTGTTACTCAGCCGCATGTGAGCCCCCATCTCCCGGTGGTGGGGCGCGCCGGATGGGGCGGCAGGTGATGATGGCAGACGCGGACCCGGGGACTGGCGCGGGCTGATGGTGGCACCGCGCTGCAGCGCGATCGCAATGGCGTGCAACCGGGAGCATAGGCATGGGAGTCAGCGCGCGACTGATACCGCCGTCCAAGACGAATGCGGATGTATCGGGGCGCGTTGGGCGCGTGACGCTTTGGGTAACGGTGGCGCAGACACCGAAGTCGATGACGCAGAGGGTCCATTGCCGCCCAGGTAGTGCAATCATTTGATTTTGCATTCGCAAGATGGACAGCTAGTTTCCTCCAGAGCAGGCCGCCAGATGTCGTGGGAGGGCATGTGAAAAGCGACGAAGCTTGCGCATCTGAGGCTGCTGTGCGCAGCAGATCATCGCAGGTTCGCTGCTCCCAATAGAAGGAGAAGACAGTCTGGAGCGGGCGGCCAAAACCTCATTAATATTCCACGATACTTGGAATGCGGCGAATAACGCGCATCCTCCGGCGCTTAGATAAAGATGGCACTAGAGCGCGACGAGAAACGACGGAAATTACCGCGCGAACCTGCTCACTAATGGCGATACGCGTCTTCCATACTGCCAATCAACGCCTGAGATCCAAGTATCCTGCTCGGCGGTGGAATCGGCGGCGCGTGAGCCGACAAGTAATAAGCCACAGGGCAGGCGCGGTGCCCAGCCAATGCGGAGACCCCCGTCCGACATGCAATGAACGCCGGCGCGTGCCGAGCGGGTCCAGATCCAGACCCAAAAGCGCGCGGCGCTGATCACGCAACACGACCTGCAGTCGCCGTCGCCGCATCCGGAGGTGCGATTGCTGAGTGCTCATTGTCGCCAACGCGGCGGGCTGTGCCTGCGACGCGCGCTGTTGGGCACGAGACGCGTGATGTCAATCTGCGCAGGGCGGCATCATGTGGGGATAGGGCACAGCGGGCGTACGCCGATCTGGCCGCGCCCCTTGCTGTGCGCGGAGTGCAAATCGGGCGCGGGTGGTGTTGCGTGGATCTGCAGCAGGGTGATGCTATATTGGGATAGGGAGCCCGGGCGCGGTTCTGTGCGCGTCAGGGGCGGTGACAGTGGGCGGCGCGGCGTGACAAAACGTGCAGCAGCCGCGAATCGCGCTGAGCTGAGACAGCCCGCGCCTGCGCAGAGTCCTTGTTCTGGAAAAGCGTGCTGTATGCCAACGGAATGTCATTTTTCGGCGCGGAGTTCCCTTGTGGCGCAAGGAGAGGTGTATACCCCGCAGTGATAGCAACGTACAGCGGTGGGGGCGCAGAATGGAAGCGCCGCACAAAAGGCTGTATACAGACACGAACATCCCCGACGCCGTGCAGGAGTCGCGGAGTTTGGGGTTGCTTCATCAGCATCTGGTGCTTGGACACGGCACTTCTGTGAGTCACACGGCAGCCTCCAGAGCGCCGCACAAGCGGCTGTATGCAATACTGGCAGCCCGACTTCGAGGGCCGCGGAGGAGTCGCGGAGTTTGGGGTCACGGAGTGTGGGGTCGCGTCATCAGCATATGGTGTTTGGATGCGCGCCGCTTTGGGTGCCACACGCAAGACAGCGAGGGAGGCCGGACGCGTCGAAGTAGTGTTGGCAGAGCAGCAACGCGTCAGCATTGCCAGAGATGGCGTCGGAGATGTTGATGGCGGAGAAATCGCGTGAATCTAGAATGGAAGCGGCTGGATGCGCCGCTCGCAGCAACATCCTCGACGCCACGGAGTCGCGGAGTTTGGGGTCGCGGCATCACGCGCCCCAGCATCTCCCTCCGCCGCGGGGGAGTCGCGGAGTTGGGGGTCGTTATCGGCATCTGCATTTGGACGCGCGCCGCTTCTGCGTCTCATGCCAGATAGCGAGAGTGGTAGCAGTCGTCGACAGTAGCAAGTTAGCACCGCCAGCAAGATTGGCGGAGAGACGCGTTGATCAACGCGGCGCCATATCGGGCACCCTGCGCACTGAGTTTGGTCCCGCTTGATCATCGCGTGTCGGTTGTACCGAGTAGTCTTTGTTCTGAAAGGGCATGCTGTATGCAGAGTAATAGTGTTTTCGACGCGGTTTTCGACGCTGTGTGCGCCGCAGCGATGGCAACGGACGCAGGAGGCGCAGAATGCATATGGAAGGTGTGCGCCGCTGCACTGCTAGCATCCTCGACGCGGAGGCGGCTCAGGTATTCATCGGAATTTGGCGTTTGGATGCGCGCGCGTTGGGGGACAGCAACGCGCCAGCACTGCCAGGGGCGAAGGAGAGACGCGTCGATCGAGCGAACGCCATATAGGGCACTGGTTCGGTTTTGATTGCTGTCTCACCTTGTTGGGTATCGCGATCGAATTCCAGAATGGAGGGTGGCTGCGTGCGTCATATCGAAGATGCGAATGATCACCAGATTCGAACCGGCGGGCAGAGGGGAAGAGTCGGGTATCCGCGTGGACAATAGCAGCTCATTTGACCGGTGTTGGGATGATGTTGGCGGCACAATAGCACGTTAGCACCACCAGGGGGCGGCGTCGAAGATGTTGATGACGGAGAGAGGCGTTGATCGAGCGAACACCATTTCGGGCACCTGGTTCGGTTTTGATTGTTGTCTCGTCTCGAGGACAAGCAAACTTCATTGTCTCGCCCGGGCTAGCAGATGTCGAGCTGTGTGGGTGGCCACATGCGCGCCCACAGCACACAACTTGGGTGCCCGCAGTGTGATGCGGCGTCGAAGCGGTTGACGGAAAAGGCGCGTCGATCGAGCGCGCCATATCAGGCACCGAGGACGCCGGTGCGCGCCGAGGATTTTGTATTTGTCTTGTCCGAGTCAGCAGGTTCCGAGCTGTGCATGGGCGCGCCTACCTCGCGGCGTCGAGGCGCCTTGTTCTGCTCAGGGGTGCTGTACGCGTTGCTGATGCCTGCGTGCCCCGCAGTGATGGTGGCGCGCGGCCCCGCCCACACAAAAGGCGGTGGGGCTCGCAGGCGCCGTGCTGGGCATCACGGGAACGCGATCGAATTCCAGAATGAAGGACAACATCGAAGATGCGGACGATCAGATTCGCGCTGGCGGGCAGAGGGCTGGCGCAGGTATCGGCGTTGACAGCAGCAGCCAATTGTGCGCTAGTGGGATAGCGGCGTAGTATGACGCGTGACAGGCTTACGTCGGCTTGGCGGATGAACGGGTGAAACAGGCGCCTGGCAGGCCGAGCGCGGTGGTGTCAGTTGATGCATCAGCACGAGAACAATACGCGAGCGCCTCGGGCCCCGCCCGATCGCGACGGGGAGCCGAGCGCGTCCCGATCCGGCGTGGTTGCTAGGAGTGGCGCGCGGCGGCGCTGCATGCGCGCGACAGGTGTATGCGGGCCGCGCGGATCCGGGGTGTGCATCGTGCGGTGGGTGCGTCCATGGCATGGTGCTGCGACGCGGAACGGGATGGCGTGACGGGGGGAAAATGAAATGGATCCGGGATGGGCTCAGGGCTGGCACCTGTGACGGTGCAAAGGGGCGGGTGCGCACCGGGGAGGCTTGCGTCGACCCGGCGGCACATCCCGCATCCGCTATCCGGATCAATCGCCGCCGCCGTTGCACGCCTAAGCCATCGATAAGGGCTGGAGGGAAGGCGCGCAGCTCGCGATTCGCCGAGATGAAGCGTCGCGGATGGCGTCATGCGCCCAGATAGGAGCATAAGGTTGGCGATTCGGTTGGCGATTCGGGCGGGCCCAGAGCGCGCGGCCAATCGGGATCGCTGCACGCCGCTGACAGCTCAGGGCAGCCGCAGCGCCATCACGCCCCGCAGAAGCACGGCGATGGCGGATAAGGCGCATTAGGCAGGCGGGCACGCGCGCGTGATGCGGCGGGCGCAACGGCCGAGCCTGACACGCACAGCCCGCACGCCGCGAGGCCACCATTATCATTGTCCCCATCGGGCAACTCGCGCGCGGCCCCCGGCGGCAGCCCGCCCCCCAGCGCGATCTGCTCGCTCGACCGCTGGGCGCGGCGGGGAGGGCGAGCCAGCATCTCGGGCCAGGCTCCGGGGGCACGGCGCGGGCAGGGGCAGGCGCGGGAGCGGCGGAGGGCAAAGGCGGGTGTGCATCCGGATTAGGCAGGTGCAGGCGTGTTGGACGCACGAAACGGGCATCTGCCGGCCGACGCAATCCCTCAAAGGAACACCCATCCCCCCGCTCCCTTCCCCATCCCCTTCCCCCCACCCCGTCCCCATGTCGCGCTCGCCGCCGACCGCACCAGCGCCCAACCACACCCCGACGATGGCCCCCGCGACGACCTCCGCCTCCGCGGCCCAGGCGCAGACCCTCTCCCCGATGCCCGCCCCCCGCTCCCCGCCCCACCCCCACGCGCACCCCAACTCGTCCCCCCAGCAGCACCACCCCTCCACCGCCGCCGAGCGCGAGAGCAACGCCCAGCTCGCCAAACTGCTGTCTTCGTCCTACCGCGAGATCGACGCCCTGCGCCGCGAGCTCGAGTCCGCCGCGCGCCGCGCCGACCGCGCGGAGAAGATCCTCGCCGCCGTCTCCACCCAGTCCGCCGACCCCAACGCCCCGCCCAACGGGCTCCCCGACCAGACCGTGCGCACCATCATGGACTTCGAGGCGCGCGCGCTCGCAGCCGAGGAGGCGAGGGACAAGAGCGAGGCGGGCAAGCGCGCGCTCGCGGAGCACTGGGCCGCGTTCGTGCAGCGCCGCCGCGAGCGCGACGAGCGCGACGCGGAGGACACGCTCGCGATGGCGCGCGTCGTCGAGGCGGGCGGCGGCGTCGTCGTCCCCCTCGCGAGCCTCGCGATGCCGCCGCCCCTCCCGCGCTTCCGCCGCGAGGTGCGCCCGCACACCAGCCAGACGTGGCCGCTCCCCAGTCCCGGCTCGAGCGGGAGCCTGAGGAGACCGCGCGCGGGGAGCATGGACGAGGGCGGCGGGTACCTCGTCCCGCCCGCCAAGCGGCCGCGCAACGACCGCTCGTTTGACGCCGTGCGTGCCTTCTTTCTTCTGACCCCTTTTGGTGGGCTGACCCTGGCTGCAGCAGTACCCCACGCGCCCTGTAGATCCGCGCATGGCCGCGGCGCAGTCGCAGTCGTACCCGCCGCCGCCCCCACACGGCGCACATGTGCGCGGTGGTTCGGGGAACTCCTTCCCACAACCTTATGCCCGCCCGCACCACGTGCGCGCGCGCTCGTTCTCGCGCTCGCCGTCCCCGGACCCGCGCGAGGCCAGCATGCGCGACGGGCGCGACCCACGCGACGGCAGAGACCGCGAGCGCGAAAGAGAGAGAGAACGAGAACGCGATAGAGACAGGGAGAGCGCGCACAGCGACGACATCGACGGGCTCCTCCTCGAAGCCGCCTCCGACCCGCACCACCACGCGCACCGCGAGCGCGAGCACCACCGCTACTCGCCCCCCTCGCGCGCCTCCACGCACCAGGGCGTGATCCCCGGCGCGCCCCCCGCGCACGCCGCGCCGCTATCCCAGCCCGGGCTCGTCGCGACGTACCAGACGCACATCTTCGCGCCGCCGGTGACGGGCGCGCCGACGAAGAAGACGAGCCTCCCGCCCGCGCCCTCGGCCCCCCAAGCAGCGGGGGTGCAGGGGGGCGGGGGGTTCCCGCCGCAGAATGCGCAGGGGCAGAGGATTTGCAGGCAGTGCGGGCTGCCGGGGCGGTATAAGGACGGGAAGTGCGTCGAGAAATGGGGCCCGGGGCCCGAGGGGCCGGGGACCGTCTGCGATCGGTGAGTCTCCATTCGAGGTGGTGACGAACAGAATGGAATGCTAACGCGTGGGGGAACAGGTGCAGGAAGAAGATGAAGCGCGTGGAACGACGGGGCACGCTCGAGTCGCAGCAGTCGCTCGCGCACGCGCAGCAGGCCGCGCTGCGGCGCACGGACACGCTCCCCGCGCGCGCGTACGGCCCCGGCGGCACGCAGCTGCTCTCGCCCGCGCCGAGCGCGTACGACCGCGAGCGCTACGAGCGGGACCGCGACCAGCGCGAGCGCGAACGGGAGCGCGGGGAGATGCCGACGATCGCGACGCTCGATGAGGACGCGAAGCCGCGGCGCCCCGGGTCCGCGCACGGGCACGGGAACGGGCACGCGCATGGGCATGGGCACGCACACGGGCACGGCAATGGACATGCAGCGCCGCGCCGCTCGCCGCTCGCGCACAAGCCGGGCACGCCGGGGATGGACGTGGACGACGCGGACGCGGACGGCGACGCGGAGCCGGACGTGGAGGACGCGGACGCGGACGAGATCGAGGTCGACGCGGAGGCGGGCGGCGACGACGCGGAGGGCGAGGTCGTCGACGGCGACGACGCGGATGCGGGCGAGGACGAGGCGGTCGACGACGCGGACCTCGAGCTGCTCGAGGCGGTCGACGCCGCGGAGGCGAACAGCAGCGCGGGGCGCGGGACGGAGGACGGGGATGATGCTGCGTAGGCGCTCTCCCCTCCTTCATTATCAAGACGCAACAAAGCGAGGAATCGAGTGTATCTCTTCCCGCACCGCGCGACAACATAAAGAACGAGGCACCGCCAGGCAGCGAGCCTCTGTACATATACGATACCTGCCCTTGGGCCCGACGATACCTCCCCTCTCTCCTGCTATCCGCGCCACCCATGTATCGCTTTCACGCCCCCGGCACGCTTATCTTATCTATTCTCTCTCGCATTATACTTTACAGCCTACAGTTTGCCATTCTGCTCCCGTTCTGCGCGTATGTATTCTATCGCTTCATGCTACATGTCCGTATACCCGCCTGCTATATTGTCTACATACGTCTACAGTCTATATGCTGCCCCTGCTTTCTGATGTCCTGGTACTGATATCAATAATCACGGATTTTCTTCTGTATGCTCGGGCTGAGACGTCGCCCACGTTGTCCGTTTCGACCTTCAATGCGAGTTCAACTTTGCTTGCCGCATTCATGCACAGTTGCATTAGAATGTGCAGACCTGGATCCAAGCGATTGCTGTAAAGCAATTTCCAACGCGCCTTTTCGAGCGGGGTTGCAATTGGGCATCCTTCTTTCCTCGCGACTTTTACTTTGCTTGACTTCGACTGCAGTGCAGGCGCACAATCCTTAGCAATCTCCTTGTAACTCTCGTTCTGTTTCCCAGAGTCCTCGATGGACTGTAAATGCCAACCCGAAGCATCCGACGGGGTCGTTCAGCGAGGCATGGAGGGACTGTGCAGAGGAAACCTGAGGAAACTGACTACGGTCTGTCCACTATCCTTCCCTTTCGTGGCGGTCTTTCTTATCTCTGCATATCTATGGCATAGCGTTTCAATACCCTGTAGACTTCAGGTGAAACAGTGACCAACGTGAATGGCGATTACATCGACACCAACCCAGTCCATTGCGACCATATTGCACAAGCGCCAATCAACATCAATCTCACCCTTACATCGACGACTAAGGCGTAGAGATAATTGACCACGTTCGTGAAGCATACTGGATACCGCAGATCAACACGGCGCGGCCATCTATGTACAACCTATTGCAGCCAAGCATCGGTCAAAACGTAACTACAAGTGTGGTCGTTGACACTTGCATTGCTTCTGCTACTTGTTCGATCATCGAGGCCTGCCTCATGATTCACATAATACATACAGTGATGGACCACTCTGCGCGCTGCCTCTCCCGAGATCTGCCGGAAACGATATCCTCTCTCCAGCAAATCCTTGGCTTAACGGAACTTGCAGCTCAGGCATATCAAAATACGCCATTGGAAGTCTCAATCGCGTGATAGCTGTAGGAGTGGATGATTGCCGTCAACCTCTACAAGATTTGCTATGCCGTCTGTCGAATTGTCGACAGTCTGTCCGGCTTTGTGCTACAGCTCATTCGGGGATTTATGCCGCAAGTTCGGAGAAGATAGTGTATCAAGTATAATTGGCTACAGACTAGAACAGCGTCGCGAATCATTTGCAGCACGCGTTTCTGGGGTGGTGAGAGCATACCGCGCCAGATACCCTCAGGTCGAGCTGATCTTCCTATACAGAGTTGCGCGGCCTGAGCTAGAGCGCGATTCTAGCGCAGAAATTTTAGCCAGTCTCTCAAACTTCTATTCTCTGCTGGAACAAGAGTTGCAATCCCTACAGCATGCAGGTCGACATGGTCATTATGGTCAATAATCTAGGAAGTTACATGCCAGTGCCTCTGATATTCTGCAATTCTTGACCGGTACTATCCATGAAATGCTACAGATTCGAAGTATGATACTAACTCATATCGGTAGGACGTCCATGTTGTGGTTGCCAGATTTAACTTCATCCAGCGAGGCGATTAGAAAGTCTTAGGCTCGAAGGATGAAAAGTCGCCAATCCTTAGGATATTGCGGTAGTGCTTCAGCCAGGTATGAAGGATGAGATGTCCACGATTCTTTCGAGGTCAAAAAACGAAAAGAGACCTACAAAGCAAACAACTAAGGACTGTATCCCTTAGCAGAAGGTCGTGCTGGTGAGAGCTTAATCCTCGTTATGGGCACTGATAAATATTATCGATGCAGTGAGCGATGCGATGGCAATTTCCAAACTTCTCTCTTTCTCGCAGCGCCTGACTCAGACTTTCCGTGATTTTATGTCTTGTATAGTCATTAAAAACGACCTCTCACATTGGCCGCTTCACATTCATTTTAAGGAGAAAGAGGTAGCCAACTAAGACGCTCATTATTTTCCCAGAATAGAGCGACACTTCATCAGCCTCATAGAAAAAGGCGGCTTTTTAACGGAGAACGCTTAGAGGCAAATGATATGTCGCCAGTGCAGGCTGCCCAAGAGGTATGACGACGGGAAGTGCATCGGGAAGTGGGGTCCGGAGCCCACGGGGCCGGGGACAGTGTGTGATCAGTGAATCGGCTTTCCCCCTTCAAGTCAGGCTTCCTCGCTGATTACACCGCTATAATTGTAGGGGAAAGATAAAGCATGTTGCAAATTGGCAGCAATCACAGTATGACTCGCAGCCGTCCATCCGCGCGGAGGTCGAGGCAGTGGAGGTGGCAGTGGCGAACAGCATCGAGAGGCGCTCCCCCCTCCTTTTCACATCCAAGAGTAGCACCCTGAACGCCATCGCCGAGTGGCAGGATTGAGGTGCATCTCTTCTCGCAACGCCTGGTCTCGCAGAAGCATGACGCCAGGATAAAGAAACAAGGCACCCGCCAGGCAAACAAAAGCCACTGTATATGCGACCCCTGCCCTTAGCCTGGTAATACCCTGCCCGCCCCTTCTTACCTGCCACCACTTCTCCAGCTAGAGCCACTCAGTGTATTGCTTTCGTGCTCTTCGGCGCTGATCTATTCTCATACTCTCCGCATCATACTTGACAGCCTACAGGTTGCCATTTTATTTCACTTTGGGCTTATGTATATTATCGCTCTTCATGTTACATGTCTGCATACCCTATTTTAGAGGGTATTTGCCCACACACGCCCGAGGGAATAGGAGCTGATCAGATGTAAGTCAGGACATATTGCATAGCAGCAGAGGGAGTCGCACCTGCCGATTAGCTCTGGAGCTCTCCTCCGAGTCTCCTGCCCACAGCAACGTCAATCCTCCCATTGGGCCCGGGTAGAAGAAAAATGCTACCAGAAAAGTGTGAGGTGTTTCGATAAAAGACAAAAAGTCTAATGATCGTCTCGTGGCTCGAATTCTTGGAGTGGCCTGATAGACGAGCCAGCTAGACCCGGCACACATGCAACCACATGCTATTCAGCATCTCGATTGAGGGCGACAGAGACTATGCCCTGATCACCGTATCTTTGTGCGAGCTCAGCAGTAAAGATGTCGTTTCCTGATGTTAAATTGTTAGTAGATTGCATTCGCACAGAGGGTATCCTTTGCGTACTAATTCGCTCTGATTGTATGGTTCGGTCGATTTTTCCTTCCTTTCACAGGTCCGGTTGTAATCGTTACGAATGTGAACAAAGCGGTAAATGCGGTGGATGACGAGATATTGATCACGCACGCCTTTCTGTCCGAAGAGGCTTTGACGGCTGCGCAGAGAAGAGGCCAGAGTAGCTTGGTACTAAGTAGAAATGAACTTGATATTATGTATAGAGTGAGTACGAGGAAGCTCAGTAAGTGAAAGATGTAGCTACTTAGCATGTTGGCTGCAAAGTTAAGATCGTATCTGTCCTGAGTAAGCATTTCGAATGAGTTCTCCGGCGCGACGACTAAGAGAAGCTAAGAGTTTTCGGCGATCTGTAAAGCAATTCTACGTGACCCCAGGTACGCCTTGCATTATGATTCAAAAGCGCCTACTTGTTTGTCAGCGGCGGGCACTAGGGAAAAGGGATACAATATGATGGCATACCTTTACAGTTTGTTTACCGACGCCAGCACTCGTCCCAGTGACAAAAACAGTTTTTTTGTAGTTAGGTTAGGAATATCCTCGACGGAGAATTTGGCAGCAGAAGGCCAGGCTTGAGATCTTGAGCAAGAATTTCGTACCAAATCGTGCGTGTTGGTCGCGCTCGATATTCAAGTAATAATTGGCTGTGACGCGAGTATCAGGCTAGTTTTTATGCAAGCTGGATAGAGATGTATGTCCGCATTTGTTATGGGCTGCTGTATCCGTAGACTAGCCGTGGACGCGTGTTGAATGACCATGGATTTGGAACAAGCTTAAGCAGAAGAACTTCAAGTTGACGATGATCGGAATTTGTGCAATGCCACGTGGCACCACTTGCTCGTGGGTTTTCTACTAGTCTTGGTGGTGGGCAATCGCGGTCCGCGCGGTGTCACTATTTGCACTTGTTTGGCCCCTGCTAACAAGTGGCAACACGCGACACCGCACGGTAATCGCATTGTTAAACGTGTTATGTTGCATCTGGCATAAGGTTTGAGGGACAAATTTACGCATTAGATAGTAATGGATACATGATTTTCGATTCGTGGCAGGCGGGCAAGTATTGAGCTCGCGAAAGGGCATACGTGACTGCCTCTGCAGGCCCAAATTACATTCAGTGTACGTAGCCTCCGCACAAGCGCAATTTGCGCTCTTAAAATCTGGATAATTCCTACTGCATAGTTGAGATCTATATCAACACGTTAGAAAAAAATCTAAGCAATGGGCGCAACGGTTGGCGAAACGCGAGAGCTCGATTCTCGCGAAGGTGTTTGCCACGGCACCAAACCCGATTGACAGGTGCGCATCCATTGTCGCGTCTTTCCTCTCTCAACCACGCCTTGTCTCCAACACGGCTCTTCTTGTTGTCTACAGAATGACTCAATGTCCTATCTGCGGATCTGTGGTGTTCGTTCTGGGTCAACTATCCGTCTAAATGTACTCTAGGCTTACGCTACCACCTTCTCCACTTGTTAAAACCATGATACAACAGACTGTATATCCCCCTGCCGTAGCGTTGACAGCTGCTCGTCTTAATGCGCAGAATTTGATTCCATAGTGTTCATTTGAGCCAGAGATGGAGCTCGATGGAGATTGCGACCTGTCTCCCGCGTCTCGGCACCTTTTGCTCCCAATAAGTCCTTTGCGCTGGGCGCCATTCCGACTTCAACTACCTCGAGAGAAAAAAACTGAGGCGAGGGCACTACGTTGCATACTATGTTCTGTGTAACTGTAAGACAAATTTCTCATATCTTGGAAAATGGCTGAGATCTGATAGGGGTGCAGACTCTAGAAAGCTCAGTTTTTTGAATTTGGAAAATCTGTCTTACAGTTACATCGGCCAGACTATCTATGTAAAGTTTTACTACTCAAAGTAATTTATTTACGTTGGTTGAAGCCAGTACCACGCCCAGCGCGAGGCCTGTTTGGCGTGTCACGAACGGCAGTTGCGCAACTGTGGCGCAAAGCGTGGGAATCGACTCGGTCTCGCGGGCGATTGCCCACCACCACTAGTCTGGACTTTCATGGCTCCCGCGGTTTATCTTCAGCATCCTTCGTCAAGTTCTCGTGGACGGATTGCGCTCTCTATCTTAACTCCTCGGATTCGTCTCTGGCTGATGTCGAGCACAGATTCCGACTTACCGAGCTTACACCTAGCTTACACCGTGACAGCCGCACTGCGCAGATCATACCGTCAGATCTGCATCCCGGACTGCACTTACCTTCAAATCTGATGATGGTAATGATTTGCTCTCGGGTTTAATTCCCACTCGGAGGCTGCTCGATTGGCCATGCTTGCGGACTAGAGGATCATTTTTGCCAGTTACAGTATATTTCCAACCTGCTCTCATCGACGATATCTACTGCAGTATGCTGCAGAAACTGCCGAGATACATCCGGTGGTAGCACTAGCACTGGGTTGCATACAACTCGACTCAGACTCCCAATCGATTACCGCGAAGCAGTGTCACATTCGGTCTTGTTTAAGCTTGCATCAACGATCAACTCACTCTTCTATTGACCCATTTACCAGATCACACTTACATCGGGTCACAAGCTAAGCAATTGACACATAGGTCACGGGCAATTTGGTATTGTCGCCTCTTCGTACTGCTGTGACGCGCACAATTTCATCGTTCACGACGTCACCAACAACGGTATGTGCACCTGGCCTCGCAACCGCACGATCCTGCTCACATTCGACCTAGATACGAACGTTAAGCGATGACTGCAAGGTATTGACCGATGTGCATCCGAGGATATTAATAAACCCCTTCTCGGCAACAACTCTGATCTGGCGAGCAATAAGATCGTCGAATACAGTGTGGCGAAGGTTTGTCCACTAATTAAGGGGATCGACTCGCGGCGCTGATGGAGTCGGCACAGGATATCGCAGATCAATTCATCATCCCGCTCTCCGATGCTATTGACATTCAAGAAGTTTGCTCGACAGTGGCGAAGCAAATCAAGGACCGGCATGCTCCATGTTTGTCAAGGCGTCATGTTTTGCCGACCCTATGCTACTCTAAATTGGGATCCACCTCTACCTTTTCAGGGCCCTCGAGAAGGCATCGGAGAGGACATTATCAGTCAAGCCCGGTGTAAGCCTGCAGCAACCACAATCGGACTGCTTCTGCTAAACGGCTGCTGCTAAATGGTCCCCGCCTGTTGGGCTCGGCATGCCTGAACCCGCGCGATCCTCGCGCCATGTCCAATCTTAGTCTTGCCCACAATCCAGGCTGCCATTTATTGCGCGTATTCCTCGGGGAAGCGTGCGGTTAAATTCTTCTGACACAAGCCCATGACTCATCGTCTAGGCGCCCCCATACATGCCAGTGAAGCAGAGTTTGCGACAAAATCGTTCGGGAGGGTGAGCAGAAACTGAGCACGAGCGATCAACCGCGGTCCGTGTACATGAGATTATCCACTTTCTTTGCGTTTTTCTCATCGCTGCATGCTTCTACAGTATTTCAATACAGCAAATCAACAAACCTCGGGCGCAACGGTGGCCAATTTGAATCTTGACGTCAATCTTGACCATTTCATCGTGCATATCTACATCGATTTCGTCCTTAACTCAGTCATGAAGGAATTGCGATGCTAAAACATCTCCAGAAGGCATATCTCAGACCCCAGCATTACGCGGCAAAGTCATCTGCGCGCTCCCTATCCGACCCAAACTTTAGTCAAATCATGACCAACGATGTTGTCGTTGACACTGCTGTGCCTCTGCTACGTGTTAACCCGTCGAGGTTCGTCTTACGATTGACATAGCTTTCACAATGATGGATCTCCGCTTCTCTAAGAAGAGTCTCGGACGCGCAATTGCTATAGGATTGAATGATTGTCGCCGGCTCCAACAATAGTTGCTGTTCCATCTGTCTCATTGGCATCGCATGCTGCGCGGTACTCTGCTGCAGCTGATTCGCGAGTCGGGCGAAGACGGTTTAGCCGGTATAATATGCCACAAGCTAGTGGAACGTCACAAGCCTCCGCAAGCATGCATTCTCTTGGAGAAGGCGAGTGCATACTGCACATAACGGTTTCGTGCTGAGCTGAGTCTGCTATATAGCCTGGCCTGGCATGGGATGGAAGGCGGCGTTTGCAGTGGAGCTCGAGCCATAGCCGCTCTCTCACAATTATACTCTCTGTAGGAGCAAGAGTCGAAGTCTTTGCAGCATGGGCCCGTCAACTGAGTCATTGTGTTTGACCATCCATGTAGAAAACCCCAGCGCCTCTGATATCGCGCAATCCAGGCCGGTAATTTTACAAACATGTTGCGAATAAGTTGCCTAATGCTGAGATATATCGGCAGGTATGCGATATCTGAACAACTGGATTCTGCAACGACTTTGCCAGTTCAGCGTCATCCAGCGAGGCGATTACATGATATTAAACTCATTGGGCGAGAAGGCGATCAACCCCTCGGAGATCGCGACTGTTCTTCAACCGGGCATGGAGGTTGAGATGTCTATCGCCCTTTTCGAGCAGCCGCAGATACGCATGGACGAAAGGAAAGCGTGCTCACGGTGGGGGCGCGTAAATCACTGGACTGCCGCCAGTACTTGGTGGCGCGTGCACAATCCCTATCGAAGGTGTTGACAAACATGACTAAAGCAGTCAGCGATGGGGTGGCAATTTGAAAACATATCGACGCAACAAAATTTTGAACCTCCCACCATGACTTGTCATGAGCCTTTTTTGCGATAATGCTACTTACAATTGTCCTTTTGAGATCACACTCTACTGGAGGAGGAGATGTCCAAGCGCAGGCTTCCAGAGATACATTATTTTTTCTGGATAACCTTCGCTGCCAACGACGCTTTGGGATTTGTCGTAATATTGTGAAACTGATACTCGTAGGTAAGTGGCTGCTGAGGCACAGAGCGGGAACCTTGTATGTCAGCAATTCGCTGACATATGAATACAAGGCGCATCATGCATCATGGGGGCAGCGCACGATGGTCGGGCACCTCGGATCCGTTGATCTGCGCACAACGATAAATCCAATACAATTGTTCTGATACGTGCATAGATAACACGTACTTACCGTAAGCTTTTTCCATTTGTCTTGCGATGCTCCACCTGAAAACAAGACGAAGCTGCACCATGACCCGTCGGCTCGCCGCTGGCACGAAGCTTGTCGTCATACATACACACTCCCCTATGACGAAAGCGTACAGTATATTCGGCCGTCCCTGTTGTGGCTGCGGTCTAACCAGAATCGACATCAACAATCAACGCGAATCCCGTGCTGTAAGCTTGTAAACTTTGAGGCGCGCCACATCAGCCTCAATACGCACGTCACGGACTCAGTGCTGTCCTGGCTTGCCATCGTGAAACTGTTCCTCTAAGCCGACTCATCGCACCTATCCCTCTGGATGGTACCGAATTTCGATATCGATAGCACATATACAGGCCTCGGACTGATCTCAGTTGGCTGGACCCTGCGTAGCCGCTGTCACCGCGGGTGTACGCCGCACCTGATAACGCATCGGGCAGCGTGTGGCCGAACCTGGCTCGCAGACGATCATCAGCATCGCCCGAGATCTATGGACGAGGAACCGTGGCGCCAAAGTAAAACCCAAATACCCCCCAATCCATGGCCTGCGGCCAGGGCAGATCCCAGCGCACGCAGCCGGCCGCGATACGGGGCATTTCAATTATAACCCTGCATTGACGCGATGCGCCCGCAAAGATGCGGTGCGCCGGCACAAGTGGTCGCCACGGGGCGTATACGGTGCGTGTGTGCACGTAACGAGGGCAGATTAACCTCTATGGTATTAAGGTCTGCCCCCGCGAGATCGGCCGGGGTTCGCGCCATCTTGGGCCACGCCTGCCCCCGCGCGTTCGGATTTGGGGGGGAGATTAACCGTCTGGAATTAGCCTTTGCAGATAGCCTCCACTATAGGGGCCCTGTTGGCCACAGGCGCCGTGGACAGTGCCGATTGACAGGAAGAGGGTGCTTAGTACACCGGCGCGGTGGTGGCGATTGGGGGCCTTCGCTGGTCTCGCCTCGCAGGCGAGGGGGGCACACCGCACGACGCAGCGCGCGCAACGAGGCGCGCTCGCGATCGCCGGATCCGCATATGAAATCAGCAGATAAGATGCCTCTTTAGACTCGCCACCGCATTCGCGCCCATCGTGATTGCCCCGGAATCGCTGGCCTGGATTCTGCACGCGATGCCAGACTGGCACGTTCGCGCGGGGCGAATAATCGGGGAGGGGGGTTCAGCCAGCAGTAAACTCGCGATCCAAACAAACGTCGGCTGGAATTGTCGAGTGCTTTACGAGGCTAACGCCACTGCCCCCTACCCAGGGGGCTGCGAGCAGTGGCACCGACGGAGATGAAAGCACGCAGCATTATTCCGGGCGAGCATTATCTGGCGTTATTGCATCTGCACATCTATCGCCCGGCAGCGCAGATCGCTCGCTATCGGCACGATTGCGTTCAGCCACACGAAGGATGTACGGGGAAATTAGCCCCCCGCCGTGATATCGCCTCGCGCAGCACGAGCATAACTATGCGGGCAGCTTAATATTCCCAGCGAGCGAGTCACGATCAAGTGTGCCCTGCAGGGCCCGATCCTGGAAATAAGATTGCCATTCAGCCACCCGAAGTATGACGCGAAATGAACAGAGTGGTCTGCGTCACAGACAGCTCATTAAATCCTTCAGCCCCCGCGCAGAACAGCAATATGAGCGGCCTGATATGGCAGTCGCTAGCCGCAGCCGCGACGATAGCATGGCGCAACGTCTTGCCCCCTTGAGAATATTAATCGAAGCCGTGCGTTTTCGAGAATCTCGTTTATCGGAATGAAATCAGTGCCGGCGCAAATAGCGAGTTGATAGACTCTCTAGAAGCGCGTCAGAGGAAGTCCTGGGACTCGGAAAGCATGTGGTGCGCGTACAGGTACCAGGTTCATTTAGCGTGTAAAGGGCATGG
Organism: Athelia sp. TMB; assembly: GCA_014898675.1. Classification (NCBI taxonomy): domain Eukaryota; kingdom Fungi; phylum Basidiomycota; class Agaricomycetes; order Atheliales; family Atheliaceae; genus Athelia; species Athelia sp. TMB. Next base: position 63,455 of record JACXVL010000051.1, read on the forward strand.
CCATCGCCAGAGCTCAGTTCGCGCGGGATGCATCAGCAGCCTGCGATGTGATGCAATGCAATAACGCGCTGCCAATGGTTTTCCTGCCGATAGAATGAAGCAAGGTTAGTTCGGGCGCGATGGAGCAACCAAGGACGCGACAACTCAATCGCGGAGCAAGACTACACCAAGACCACACCCATGCAATGTAATAATGCCCTGCCGATGGTTTTCTTGCCGATGGAATGAAACAAGTGCAATTCGAGCACATCAATGCAGAAGCCTCCAGAGCATGAGGTTGCGCACATAGCACAAAGCAAAGTCACAAGTCCCGACAACTCAGCCGCAAACTGATCACACACGCAGAGTACAATCCACGAATCCGATTTTCAGGGTATCTGAGAGTATGTACATGAGACGCCTATCGATACAGTGTAATGGGGGGCCTGCGCCAATAATGTGAACAAACAGAACAGACAAGCAAGAGTGGTGGTGATGTGAGAGTGGGACATAGTCATAAACATATATGCAGTATGCGGTGCGAAAGAAGGCACGAGAGGAGTATGCAGTAGAAGAGCACGTAGAGATGCAGTAGGGATGCAGAGAAACAGAGAAGAGAAAATAATAAGATGATGGGTGGGGATCAGCGGAAGGCAGGGCGGAGCACGGTGCTCACCGCGCGCGGCACGGTGTCGTAGCGGTCCGCGCTGCTGGGATAGCGCGCATGCGCATGGGCATACCCATACGGCGGCGGGCTCGGGCTCGGGCTCGGGCTCAGCGACGGCGAGTGCTCGTACCCGCGGTGCGGCATCTCCTGCAGCGTGTACGGGTGGTAGTACTTGAGCGCATCGTGCGGCGGATGCGGCGGCGCGTACACATCGAGGCTCGCGACCGTCCCGTCGCTCTCCTCCCCCTCGCTCGCGTCCTCCCCGTCGTACTCCCCCTCGAGCATCTCCGCATCGCTCACGTCCCCGCTCCCCGTGCCCTCGCTCCCCGCCGGATGCGGCCTCACATACCCCTCCGGCCGCCGCCCCGAGCTCTGCCTGGGCGGATACACCCCCGCGCCCCCCGGCAGCGCATGGTTCCGAAAATGCCGCCGCATATTGCTGTTCACGTTGAACTCGCGCCCGCAGCGCGGGTGCGGGCACGCGAACGGGCGCGCGCCGGTGTGCGTGTTCACGTGGATGCGCAGCGAGGACGGGCGGTTGAAGCGCTTCGGGCACTGCGGGCACTGGTGCTTCTTCCCGCGCGCGTCCCTCCCTCCCCCGCCCGTGCTCGGCGGGTCGCGCGCGAACTTGGCGAGCCCCGCGTGCGTGGGGGGCGGGTGCGCGGGGAAGGTTGTTGTGGTGCGCCGCGGGGCGGGGGGCGCGGGGGTCGGGGCGGGGCCGCCGAGGGAGACGCGGAAGGCGGGGACGCTGCCGTTCGCGACGCCGCGCTTCTGCGGGGCGGGCGCGGGCGGGGCGGGCGCGGGGAGGCGCGAGGAGCCGATGTGCTCGAGGCGGCCGGAGGGGTCCGCGCGGAGGACGTCGAACGAGTGCGTCTGCGGCTGCGGGGGCGAGGTCGGCGGGGACGAGCGCGCGGAGGCGGTCGACGAGGACGAGGACGCGGAGGAGAGCGTGCGCGAGGAGGACGCGTGCGCGGGGTAGTCGTGCTGGGGCGGGGGCTGTGGGTGGTACTCGCGGGGTGCCTGCGGCTGATAATGGGGCTTGGCCGGCTGCGCGTGAGCTGGGGGCGCCGCGTAGCGGACAGGGCTGCGCGGGCGCTGCTTGGGGGGCGAGGTGACGTAGACGGGCGTGAGCGTGATCACGCGCTCGGCAGACGACGAGGTGTACGGCGACGGCGCGGGGCGGGCGGCGGGGTACGGGCTCGTCTTGGCGCGGCTCGGTGCGCGGCGGGTCTGCGCGGGGGTCAGCTGACGCGGAGGATGATCAAAGACGGTACGCACGACGAGGTCGAGTGGCGGGGGCTGGAAGCGCGGGGCGGCGGGCTCGCCGAAATCGATATCTGCACGGGGTCAGCGGCGGCGGCGTGGGGGCAGCGGAGCACGTACTGGGGAAGCCCTCGTGGATGCTGGGGAGGGAGATGGCAGAGACCATGGTGGCAGCGGGTGGGGCGTGGGGGGCAAACTGTGATCAGGGCGCGGGTACTTGAAGGAATCGCGCTTCCGGGACCGCTTCCACCCCCTGAGCCAATTCCAAATCGCCCGGATTGGCGCTGTGTCCGCATCGGGCGCGATCTGCGATCTGCGTGGGCTCGATCGCGGCCGACTCGCTTCCCCCGGGGCCAGTCTGGATGCGCATCGCGTGCGGTGACATGGGTGTCGACATCCCTGCAATGGTGGCTGCCTCCGTGACATGTGCGTGTAATGGATCCAGCAGCGCAGGCAGAAGCGCACCCTTCCCGTTCCGGAAGCTCGCAACAGAAGCCCGGCCGCGCGCGAATGCCCGTGCAAACCGCGAATCATCCGCCGCATCGACGCTAGCAACCTCGGAGCCGCGCGCAGGGCCGCAGCGCTATATGGAGAACCCGCTGCAGATCCCGCACCCACCCGCCGTTGCCAGCGATCCGCTGCTCTCTTCCTCACCGTGCACGCACCCCGTTCTCCCCCTCTCGCAGAAACACCGCGATCCTGCGTGTGCAGAGATCTTCCCGAGTCGGGCCCGATAGCGATCAGGGAAAGCTTTAATTATGTGCCCTGATGGGTACACCCACCGGCACGGCGCCAGTACCCGCTTGCGTAATGATTTACAGGCAACCCCCGGCTCACAGCCCATATCGGGCCCGCTCACACGCGTTCCATTCTGGCAAGACGAGAACAAAGCAGACAAGGCCAGGATGCGGCGATTGGCATGGAGAACGCAGCCGGACGCTCTCGCGTTAATACTACAAGCTCAAGCTCAGAGTTGTTTGGGCCGCGCTGGATTCATTAACCTGCAATCACTGGGCCCGCGCATTTAGAAACCGGGAACCGCTGTCAGCACCTGCGCTGCGCTGCCGCGCATTGCACCCGCCAACCCTATTCCTTAAATGCTACCCACCGCTGCGGGCGATCCTGATGAGCATGGGCCCTGCCTGATTAGATGCGCGTCGCAGATCGCCCTATTGTGTGCGCTGATCCTGGACGCAGTGGTGGCCCAGTGTGGCTCCGCTGCTAGGCCGTGTGTGGCGCGCAATTGTGCAGGACAACACCGGGACAACAACGCAGCGCCTCAATGTGTGCGCCGCCACCTCGCCATCGCCACCTCCCTCCCACCCGTCCCGATCAGGACACAACCGTCCCGCGCCACCCCAGCGAGGACCCCTGATAATCCTATATGATGTATGAGGAGGTGTCCGGGAAAAAAAATTGAGATTTGGACTGAGGTCTGAGGAAATCCGGGTAAATTGGAGCCTCTTTTTGGCCTGAGGTCTGATCAGAATCCGGGAAGATTTCGCCAGGCCTATGAGGCCTGAGGTCGAGTCCGGGCAAAATGGAGGACAAAATTTTGCCGTCAACGACACTCAAACCGTGGGCCACCTCGAACGCCTTAGTACATAATGCTTACCGCTTGACCAATAGATTAGGTCTCGAAGCGTTTTTCGTTCATTTGAACGATAAAACCGACTGCTGAGCGATTTTGAGCGGTTTTTTTATGTATATGGTGGGATCCGGGAAAATTTAGGGCCCCTTGAGGAGGTCTGAGGCAAAATCCGGGAAAAATTGAGGCTCGGAGGGCAAAATCGATCCGGGAAAAAAAATTTGAGCCCTCCTCATACATTTTACAGGGTTATCAGGGGTCCTCCCCAGCGCCGCCCCGAAAAACCGAAAAACACGCGCCGGCGCAGATCACACTAGATCTCAGGGCCAGACCCGCCCAATCGGGCCAAGGTGACTTTGGCTCCCGCGATCGGGATCGCGCTCGCGGCCGGGGTCCCCGACGATCGACGGTGTGGGTCGCCCGCGGATCCGCGTAGATCTGCGCTGGGCAATTGGGCTGTGGGACGGTGGGCGTGGGTGCGATTGTGGTTTGGTTATTGTGGGCAGGGGGAGCTGTCGGGGCTACAGTGCAGGGGCCAGGACCAGGACCAGGGCCGGAGGGGTGGGAGTGGGCGCATGCGCAACTGAGGCAACAGGGCGCGTTGGCGCCTGACTGCGGGGCAGGCATGCAAGGGGCATCTGCGCTACCGCGCTAGCCCCCAAAATAGGTACATGCGCAGCTCGCGATCGCTCGCCCGACTCGCACTGGCTTGCGAAGACGTGCCCGGGATCGCCGTCCCTAGGATCAGAGGGACAAATTGCGGCTATCGCAGTTGTAAGCCGCCTCTGACACTTTGTAAGTTGCCACCGCGCGCCACACGCCGCACGCCGCACGCCTACACACCATGGCTAATAGCTATCGCTGCACTATTGACAAATTGCGCGCAGGCGCGCCGGCTATCGCAGTATTACCCTGCGCTTGCTCAGCCTCTGACACTTTGTAAGTTGCCACAGCACGCCACACGCCGTACGCTTACACACCAATGCTCCCACATATCCAGTGTCCACTATAGCTGCACCGACTCGCCCGGCAATCGACCCCACGGCCAATGCCCGAGGCATATCGTCAACAGCCCAGGATCGACGCAAATTGCCACCCGCACAGATACCCCCGCGCGGATCGCCCATATGCATTCTGCGCGCTAGCCACTTCGAGGACCAGTGCCCGGCAGGGTCAACATGCACCCATAGCTGCCACCGCGCCAACACGCGTACGATCAGAACGCCAGGTCTGATAGCGCGCGAGGGGCCAAGGATGGTCTGATATAGTGCGGCACCTTATCGCGTTGGTCTCGACGGGGTTCGATTCGGATGTCAATATTAATGTGGCAGCACATTGCGATACGCGCTCTGCAGCTGGCGCACGTCAAGGCCATCCCTGCAGATCCCTGAATGTGCTGGTACTCCGGCAACTTGGCAAGGCCAATCCCAATCGACAGTGGCATCGTGCAGCTGGCTGCTCCCCGTGATATCGATACGTACTCGCAGTGGATCGTCAATACACAGAGATAGAGTAAGTACATCTTAATGTATATGCCCCATAGCTGCCACCGCGCCAACACGATCAGAAGGCCTGGTCTGCTAGCGCGCGGGCGGGCATGCGCGTGCGGCGCCATATCGCGTTGGTCTGGATGGGTTCGCGGCGGATCGCAGCGCATTGTATTGGCCCCCGCGCCGATCCTCACGTCACGGCCATCCTGCAGACGATCCCTGGAAGCGAGGGTGCTCCGGCAACCTGGCCAGTCGACAGTCTGCAGATACGTATTCGCGATGGATCGTCAATGCATGGAGTAAGTGCATATCAATATATTACGAGCTAGTGCACATGAACCTGGATGGCCCACGCCCGATTCTCGCGCGCCTAACAGGCGATTATACTTTCCCGTAGCACGAGCTGCCCTTTCCGTGTTCTGATTCTCGAGTGGCAGGCTAATAATATCGCATCCTAGACGGCATACGTTAAGTGACTGTCGACAGTTAGCAGCAGTCAGCATCAAGTCTAATCCTCGCGCAGAACAGATATCAGAGCTCGTGCCGTGAGGTGCAGCTTCGGTGTTCTGGCAGGTTAATAATGCTACATGACGTTAGTCAAGTATCAAAAATTAGCAGTCTTCGCTGACGTCGAGTCTAATCTTCTCGCACAACAGATAGGAGGACTCGTGCATGCAATTTGCAAGTGTATTGGATCTGCATCACTGAGGCGCACTGTACTAGCGCCAAGCTACAGTATTACTTTATACAAATACGCTCAATTTGTCACCGGAACGCGAGGAACGCGCAGCCCTTGTTGTTGTGATTCGCGGCGCGGCGCGGCGCGTGGTGGCACCCCGAAACCGTTTCATTGCACGGCAACCCCTGCATTTCATTTTCAAATTTCATTGTCGCTGTCGCTGTCGCCGCGCAAATCATTGCATCACTCGCGGCCGCAACGCTATCTGACATGGGACGCGTTGGCCAGGGGGCCGGTTTCAGCGGTTACGCGATCGTGAGTCAGGCATAAGCGTGACTCACGTTCACGAGGCTGGGCGCACCGGCATTCGGGCAGGCTCGCTTGGTCTCTCTGAAGCGATGGGAGAGTATGAAGCTGGTGAAACGAGTTGGCATACAGGATTCGCCTGGGGAGACGGTTGAGCCTCAGAGCGGTGGCGGAGGTGGAGCGCGTCTGTGTCACAATCGGCATGGGGCCCAGGGCGAGGCACGCGAGCGGGAGGCGAAGAACATACGAAATGTATCATAAGAGAGGCACGCTCGCTCGCTCGTTCCCGGCGAGCCGAGTGTGGTGGCGGCGATCTGGATTCGCGATATTGCACTCCGCTCCGCGAATGTGGGATCGCCCGCGAATATGGCAGCGAGCGGCACGCGCTGCGATTAGATGGAGTAAGGCGATATCCGTTTAGCAGCGGATCGGGGCGCCGCCAGGGTTTGGCCAGCACCGCGCCTCATGATATATGCGCGGAGGGGAAAGGAGGGGAAAGGGGCGATCGAGATCGTGTGTGGAGGTGCGCGCTGAGTCCCTACCGTCGAGCGTAATCGCGTGTCACAGACCGCCGCCTCCTGATAATGGAGTTGCCAGCCAACGACCCGGAGAGCATTCCATATCGCTCGGAGCGCAGACGCAGGCCCGCGGTGGCGTCCAATAGACGGCGCCGCAGCCAGCCGCGAAACCGAGCCCAAATGGGCAGATCCTCGCCGACGTCGACCCAGGAACGCAGCGGTGCAGATCCACGATGCGGCCAATTTTGGCGTTAGAGCTCGTTTGTTTGCGGGATCGCACGGCGGCGTGAATGCGTTTGCGGCACTGTGATCTACACGCCCCTTTAGAGCTAACCGCTGATATGCTTTGCTGTGCAGCCGGTGCGGAGCTGTCAGATGTCAGAGGCGGTGGCGGGCCTCTGAATGGGCAGGGTGCAGGGCAGATTGGATCGTGTGTAGGGACGGGCGTCGACGGCGACTGATAGCGATGGTTTAGCTCAATGAATTGGTGGAGTGTGGCGGCTCACCATTTGGCGCGAGCATTGTACTGTATCGGAGCCCAACGGCAACCGTATTGGAACGACGGAATACAAGGGATCTCCTCTTCTCGGTCGGCTCGCAGCCGCTGTTCATCTCCGACTCCGAGTATCAATATCGAACGGCTGTTAATCGACGGAAATTTCCTGGTAGTGTCACTTGTGAAGACCAATCCAAAATCCAAAGGGGGTGAAGAGCGATCAGGAGAAGAAAGATGGTACCATGACAGGATAGCAAATATCCCGTGATTTCTGAATCAATGGATCATTTTTCACCTAGATTTAATCGAGCATTCAATTCAGTCTGTGACTCGGAGTTTAGTTTGGGCATACTCCGCATCAAAATCTTGAGATAACACGTACGTATATGAGAAAGGCGCAGAGGTACCACCAGAAAAGTCATGGTTTGGCCCCATCATCCCACGAAAATAGAGGCACATTGGAGAATTGCGATCATCTAAGCGCGGAGTCGTTGAACCTGGCGGACCAATCGTGATGCAGGGTCAAAATGATTACAAGGATCCTGAAGAAAGGCAGACTGTGCCTCGAGCGCCGCAAGTAGAAATCAGGAATAAACGTGCTTGATGCCTTACTTAGAGTAGCATGATTGGCGTAAGGGTTCGTGTTTTAATTAAGACGTTCTAGATGCGAGGGGGAAAGCAACGGAAAGCCGCAAAGGCAATGCCCGAGCGGGTAATTGATAGTGCCAGGTGCCTGAGCAGCGATGATAATACACATCACAAGAGCCCCTTCTGCTCCTGAGAGATTACAGTACAGGCAACTTCAACCGCGTAGCAGTGTGTGTGACCTCGTCAATTTCCGATCAAACCCAGGTGGTGTCTGCATTGAGCCTAGAGAATTTGATCATAGCTTGGATACGTGCCTCATCTCCGATTCAAGGACACATTCTTCGTGAGTTGTTGCCATTCGAGCCGTAGCCATATCAAGTACAATCGTCGGGCCAGGTAGACACATGAGGAGACTTGCGACCATCCCGTGGCTCCCCCCCCCTCGTCAGAGTGGCTACCTTGTTTCTTCATTCTTCATGACGAGTACAGGCGTCCCGATATTCCGAAAGCGCCAAAGTGAATGCGTACCAGTGACTAAACGAACAGCGGGTGGGGGAGGTGCAAAAAGCATGAGCGGTTGGCGGCCTCATTCGATCGCTACCAAAAAGCGATCGACGCCGGGCCGTTTCTGGACATGCATTTTACCAAATTGCATCTATTTGCCTTTTCTCTCAGCAATCCACCCTTAAACCGTTCTGCTATGGTTTGCGTCTCAGGCGCACCTGAATCCCATACGTTCCTAGATCCGGTCCTGCTTCAACGAAGAAATAGAAAGGTATGAGTCACGAGCGTTGTGCTCCAGCCATAAATTTCAACCGATCTAGATCACTGTCAATAACCGGGGAAAGGAACTTCCAGTACATGTGTTTGTTACTATTCATGGGAGATCGTGACTGTCAAAGGAAACCACGCGCCCTCCTTGACTCCCTGTGTCTCATTCAGTACCCAAGGCGTCGAAGAGACTCCCAACATGTGGCAACCCCTGACTGAGCCCTTGTGAAAGAATATGCGTCATAACAGGACCCCTGATTATAGGTGAGAAGGTATGTTCCCCAAAGCATCCCATTTGTCCGGTTTTTGAATTTCCTTTTTAGGAAGGATATGTCCGGTTTTCTGCACAGGCCTCATAGGGGCTCCCTTTGCACTCACCAAATGAGGGGATTTTTGAGGCGCAAAGAGCTGCTCTCATTGAAACTTGACTGGTTGATCAATAACCTAGGCAAATGGCGAGCTCAGTTGAGTAGAGAAGGGTAGGGAGCACTTCAAGTCCACCACAAGGGCCGTCCCGACTGCCAAATTGGGACCGATTTGTCCGGAAATCTGCACAGGCCATGCTCGAGGTCAGGGGTTTGTCCGGTTTTCTACACAGGCCTTATTGCCTAATTTGGACAGGTTTGTCCGGTTTTTTGAACAGACCTTACCACCTATAATCAGGGGTCCTGTCATAACGCCTCAGCTGCTCATCCATAATTGCTACGATGACGCCCGCTGAGAATATAGGACCTAGAGACGGTGGTCAAATGATCGGCTTCTTTGCTTTATTTGTGCACCAGTGATAGATCGAGATTATTGCATCGATGGCCTAGATTATGTTTGAATTTCCACTTGAATCTTGTCGCAACCAAGAAGCTTCGCCACAACGCTCCCCACGCCTAACTATCTGGACCGTCTTCGAATTCTAATATCACAATGAGTTTCCCATAAACTCCCATGTCAATGAGTGTCATTGCACCCTTCTGTCAGGGGGTTATACATAGGAGACAGACATGCTCTCGGAACTTCTCATAGATGTTTATCGATTGCTCATCGATAACCATTTGATCCCCATATACTTAAGTCCGACCTTAGGGTTGCTGCATGCCATGCTCTGATCTTTAATCCTACCGCGCGGGCTCAAAAGGCTGAACTCAGAAGCCAGAAGGTAGAAGTTAGGCGGCAGCAAAACAGGCACTTGGTCCCCGGGTCTCTGTGGGTCATACAACTCGGCCGCAAAACCTTAATGCTTTACATCCGACCCTGCTCACTTCATCCTCGCATCTTGCCGACTAGTTGGGAGCAAGCTAATCACTCGACATCATCGCATCGCTGTAGAATGAAAGTTGACGTCCCATCGATAACATCCACGTTCTCTGGCTTGTCTCTTTTCTCTGAGTCCGCTGTGTGGCTTTCGCTGGATTCCATTTGCGGAATTTTTCATTAGAGTACATTCGTAAATTCAGCTTAGATGGGTCACTGCGCATGACCACTCCATCGCTACTGTCACTATTACTCGGCTAACATGCATGGACCTGGACAATGTTCCATCGGCTGGCATATCCTCAGCGCCGAGTCAGTTGCGTTATGGGGCTACCCATTTCTGCGGAGCATTCAAAGAGATCGCTATGTCTCGTCCGCTTTCCCTGCTGACGAAAGAAGCGCAAAATATCTGTATAAGATATGAGTACAGTACACTTCGCCATAATATCTGATTCTTGAATCTGACCTAATTGGTTTACACATCTCTCGACCCAGGACCCTCAATTTGATGCAGTGGTTGACATCTTCTCCACGCTGGCGAGCGGCTCTTGGTCTCTCCTTCGCCGAGGATGATCACGGGGCATAAGGATGTCCCCGATATTGTCGATGTCAGCGCCTGCTGGCAGCAGCAGCCTCAAATGTATATATTTGCAACAATACCACGTTCTTCGCCTGATGTTCTGGTATCTGCAAGTGCTATCGTTCGCTGTTGGATTCATGGCTGCAAAGCTGTAGCTTAAGTGATAGACGTGGAATTTGGGACGCACAGTAAACTTGGTTGAGGTAGTTGTGGACTCAGTAAACAAGGAAGAGCATGCCTTCAATACAGCGGAGTCGAGACAAGAGCGTACCCCACTATAACTAAGTAAGAGCATGCAGAAGCAACCCAACACGGCCGGAATTCAAAAGACAGCGAGTTGAAAGCCAACTTCTACGCGATTTAGAGAGACTTTCGAACTTCTTGAGTGATAGCTTTCGCAGCTCTCAAACGTCGAAATGAGTCTTGGTTTGATCCTGGCTGGCTAAGAGAACAGAGATCTGAACTGAACATCCGTTCAGGGCTAACACGACAACAAGCGCGCCAGATAATTGCCTCTAGAGATCAACAGGCATAGCTATCAACCGGCATTTCAGCGCTGGGGCTTAAGCGATTGGTAAATATATAGGAAGCGAAGACGACAGGGTCCCGCTAAAAAGTTGTTGTTAGCGATGATGCCCAGAGACTATGTATGTCAAAATCTGAGTAACTTGAGGAGAGTATATGAGAGATAGGGTGGTTTGGGCTTCTCGCGGGACGATGAACATGAACGGCCAGAGCAAGCGGGAGCAAGCGGAAGCATTCATTCTAGGCCGGCTGTGGCCGCTGACCTGCCCTAAAGATCCCTCAAAACTGATAACAACATTACAGTAAACTGTAACAATCCTACCCCCGTTCATCTCTCCATGTATACGTGCAAGGGAACGCATCTGACGCTCTAGCTGTCTGCAGCTACCAACCACGCTGAACCATGGTTGCAGTGAGGTCTGTCAAACCAATTCGCTCAATGGGAGGCAGTGAAGACAGTACTCCGGTTGCATGCTTCCTGGATGTTGAGATTGACCAAAACTCCTATCGAACTAATTTCGCCAACGCTAATGCCTTACCGACAGGGAGGGAACATTTGCTTCTGTGAGCTTTAACTTTGTACATTCTACATTTCAACGCTGACTGCAGGTAAAACTAATAGGGTGGATGACGCGTCGCGGGCTATACAATTTTCGTTGAAGAGCATCTGGGTGATAAGCAAGAAAATCCTTTCATATGCCGCGCTACGTTCTCACTGGGTTTCTTAATCGCAGCGTGCGAAACCAACGAATGTGAGATAATGAGCAATGACTCATCCGTTGAAAAGCACAATGAAACTCAACGTTTACTCTGGGACTTCACTGCTCTTGCTATCAGTCGAAGGAAGTGATGGTGTTTTGGGATCTCTTCTTCTCAGTATGACCCGGCCAAGCCTCGAAGACTTTTCTCTCGTCCACCAACTGCTCTGTTTCCGCGCCTCTTGGCATTGAACGAGGCGATCCCATGTTTTCGGCTAGCTGCTGCGGTATGCTCTTCCGACTTGACCAACTCCTGTTTGCCTGGCCTTTTGACGAGATCTATGGGGACATTAATTATGCACCTCAAATACTGTGGCGATGTTTTTGATCTCAAAAAACCTCTCTGCAAATGACTTCTTGGGAACCGGACACGCTGATCAATCTTGGTTCCAGTATTGGCCAACGATGCGTGTGCACCAGCGACCTCGCAGGTATCAATAATATTCACTATCTTTTGCTAGCCGACAGCCTGACCCGAGATGGCAATCCATTCAAGCTGGTCATGCTGGCAATACTTGGAAGCAGTTTGGGCGACCGCTATTCTATGCTAGGAGATCAAAAGGATTGAGAGGCGTCCCCTCTGGTGTCTCAGGCGGAGCTTCAAGTGTCACCACTGCCAATTGAGGAGAGCCCACAGCGTTCTTCTCTAGCACCGATTGTAAAATATCTACGTCCTCCGGGTCGCTCAACATCATAATTAATCTCACTTTTTGTGGGTACCCTTCCTTTTGCCGTCAAATTTTGCGCCCATCTCTCATCAACTTAGAATCATCTGCGTACGCTTCTGCTTGTCTTCAACGTGCAGTGTATATGTGGCAGCGAATCCGTCTGCGTTTACGAATGCTTACTTTGAATTCGCGTCCCTCCGGATGTAGGATTAATTCTTTACACGTGTTGGTTTTTATTCGCCAATCCAGCGCTTATGATGTAGAATTACCATGTTGTTCGATTGGCCTAAAAACCCGACCTCATTCCGGGAATGTGGCGAACCACAGCGCACCGAAATACCCATGTCTCGTGTCCAACGGGACTTGATTCATCACTGAGTCTGCTGCTACATCGTCCTACCCTGCTCAAACGACGATATGCATGTGAGCATGGGGATTATCGCCACCCTAAATGTAACTTGTATCAAACAGCATGTCCTTTCTTCGCCCATCTTCGTCTTCCGAGTCCATAGGGGTGACGAGACATTGCATGTTGAGGAATGATGGGGGAGAGTTTGACACCCAGGAGGCAGCTGTCGCGTTCAATCGAGCTATGTTGAGGTTGCGAGAAACCGACAAAGTTCCGTTTCCAATGGGGCCCATTTCGTAAACCAGAGCGTTTGAAGATTGCTCGTAAACCTCTGTGGCAAAGGATGGGTGATATGGCAAAATGTGCGATACATCATGTCCAAGTCATGGTCGGGAAGTGAGTCTCCGTTGTACTATTTGAGCATGGCGCAAGTGATATGAAAAGAAAGCAAATATTTCCAGCTCTTAGCCCGTAGACTTAGCGGTTTCGGCATCTTCTCGCTTTGCTACCATGCCATGAGCGAGGTTTACAAAAAGCTCGTTACTGCGAATGTGATTGAATATGGCTGTTGCATGAACATGTTCGCTTTCTTAAAAGATTATCTAAAAGAGCAAAGAGCAAGGAAGGGGTGGTAATGGTTACAACAAATTTTGATTCCGGTGGTATCACAACAACAAATAAACAATAATTGAAAGCTTTACATTCCCCACTGGCAGCGCTTGGAAAGGACACTTTAAGCAGCGGTGGCAAAGCCAATGCGGCTGTTACTGTATCGAGAGTGCATGTCAGCGATGGAAAGGAATCACAAAGGATGCACGTACGTGGTGTCGAAGACCGAGTAGTAGTTCTCGAGGAACTTCTGGCCGATGATGAAGTCGACGCCGGAAGATCCACCGTCGTTGATCCAGGAGTAGTACGCGCTGCCGGAGATCCCGAAGTTGGCGTACTGAGCGGAGGGGATGAGGTACTGCGCGGGCGTCAGAGGGAAGGTCGTGCCACCAATGGTGAACGAGAAGGTGCCGGTGGGCTTCGTCGTGAACTTGGCGAGGCCGGTGGAAGAGTCGGTCTTGCCTCCTGAAGCACTCAGGAACTTGCTGTAGGCGCTGGAGGGGATGTAAATGAGGGTGGTGCCGGTGTCGACGATGCCGGAGCCGGAGCCGAGCGAGGTGCTGCCGTACGTGATGGCAGAGACGGAGACACCCCAGTACGGGCCGACCGAGGAGGAGGTCGACTTGGCGGCGTAGGTGATAGAGCCAGTGTACTTGGAGGCGTCGGTTCCGCCGAGGGTGAGCTCACCGTTGGCGTCGTCGTCGTCCGAGCCACTCTCGGGGGCGAATGAAACCCCGAGGACCTCGGTGGAGATTGAGCCCTGGGAGTAGAGGTTGTCCAAGAAAGTAGGAACGGTGGACGCGCCACTGTATTACGATAAGAAGCTGATATGGGGACAGTGAAGAGAAGTACTCACGAAACGGTGTCTTCAGTAAGGTCGACGGGGCCAACTCCCAAAATTCCATCAACACCATCGAATCCAGTGGAGGAGGATGCGACGCCGATGGACTGCTTGGTCACGGTGAGCCCTGCGAAGGAGACCGAGTCGGTATACTCGGTTCCAGAGAAAGACCCTGAGCCGTAGGAGACCGAAACGGACTTCCCGGTAGAGACACCAGTGGAACCCTTGCTGAACTTGGTGTCGGCACCAACCCAGGTGTTGGAAGAGCCGGTGTCGACGATCAAGTCGAACTGTGGGCGTCTGTCAGTATCTGCCCAAACAAAGGTGGAAAAGAGCACTCACTGTCTGGGAGCCGACTGTGACTTGTGCGATGTAGCTGTCGACCTCGTTGATGACGGTCCCGGAGCTGGCCGCCGCGCCGTTGAACTTGGCGAGACGCGCCTGATCCTTGGCCACAGTCGCGGTGATCGACTTGGACGCCTTTTTGGTGATGGGGTGCGTGACGAAGCTCTCGCGGGCAACAGGGCCAGCCATCGCTGAGACAGCGAAGGAGAGGATGATCGCAGAAGTAAGGGCGTTGAAGTTGACCATTGTGAAGAGGCTTGGAAGGATTGGTTGACCTGAGTGTGCAGAGATGGGTAGAAGACTGCGCTGAGGATATTAGAGCGAGTGGAGGCTGCATTTTATATTAGAACAGCCAGGGGTGAAGATGACCTGCACACCGCGCGTAGCCACGGAGCAATGGCAGTCAGAGAGGTGGACCACAAGCTTGTCATTGCAAGCGGATAGGCTTAATAGGGGCTGATACTCTGATTGCGGTAACCGGCGGCAAGCCTCGCATGGCGTCCAACAATGTTCCTTGCGCGCTGCACTGAACTCCGATCATGAATCTGCACCCACTCTGCACATTTATCGCGACATTGAGCGTCATACCCAGTTTTGAGAAGCTAAGCGAATCCCTCTATCGCCCTGGACGTGTGCTTCCACAAATGGGTAATCAAACGGTTGTTTCTCCACATGGCCAACGATCAGCGGAAGCGACTGAGGAGCACATGGCGTCGTCGAGTTTCTGTACTTTGTAGGCGACCAGTTTAAATTTGGAGCACAAATAACCTAGCCGCGGACCCTAACCTCTTATCAGCAGACTTGCCGCATGGCAGTGCCCCGCGAGGACCTCGATCTCGAACTGCCACTTTCGATCATTGGTAATTCGGTAGTCGTTTGTGAGTCGTGAAATATTCGCGACAGCCAGTGAAATGGAACGCGAAGCTGAGGAACCTTGACAGAAAGCAACGCATGGAACACATTAGCAGTCATTATCCGTCGATGACGAATCATGGCGATGGAGGTGGAGCAAGTGCCAACATGGGACCCCATGACGGTATTCATTGATCGACCTGCCCGATAGCTTGATCCTTGATTTCGTGCTCTGGTGCTCTTTCAAGCCAAATGCGATCGACCGAAGGGTAGTTGCTTGCACATACTCTATGTCGGCGGGACCAGCCACTACAACGCTTCTATCGCGCCGCCGGAGTTGAGCAATCCCCGTATTCCAGGAGGCACGACGCACATCCGCTGTGGACTCCAGACCAAGGTCGCGAACATTGACAGCTTCGAATACCCAATCGCTTCTTGTCTCCGCGTAGATACTTCCGAGTAAGTTAACGTTCAAGCCACGCGCATGGTGAGCGCCAGAGAGTCACATGTGTGCCGTCAAGTATGTGCCTCCAGGATTCGTGTTATCGCGCTGACAAATAGGAAGTCTCGATTCAGAGAATCGCTAGAGTACTTCAAGGCAGAAGCGGCCGTAACAAAGTACTGCATCGTATGTTCTTCCTTGTTTCTTTGCAGCAATCAGCGACGCTGACAGAGAGAGTTCAGCGACTCGCACAAGAGGCTGATGTGCAGAATTAATGAGCACTAGATCGACACTGGATGAATGTCAGATACATATATCTCACGACGCTTGTAAAGGTGTTCCCCGCAAGGCCGTCGTTCGTGTTCGACCAGGGCGCCAAGGTCAATGCTGTGGCTGACGATCGGCGCGCCGAGTTCCTCGGATAACAGAGCGATATAGGTTTGCGAAAGACAAATCTGCTATCTGGGCGAGTATCCATCCATCAGCTGAATTAACCATGCACTGACAGGATAAAGGACCTCAAACAAGCGGATTTGTTATCACATCATGGTGACAGAAAGACAACGATATCCTAGCGGTAATCCACAGGGCATCGGGACATCTCTCTAAGGCAGTTCGGAAAGCAGAGGGGAAATTGGTTGGTTGCAATTCAATGCAGAGATGGGCGCAAACATACCTTGTCAGTTCGGCCCTAATTTCCGCCACATACCAGCTTTCCTGCAATTCACTGCCATCTGCTGGAACCGTGGACGGTGTTTCCGTCATCGCATCAGCATGAGTCAAGCTGCAGCGGGGGGAGGCGATCGGAAATCAAAGTGACTTATCAGCTGCAATCTTATAGCAGACTTCGGGGTCTTATCACGGGCATCCGTTAACGTGACGGACAACAGCCAAGTCAGGTAGAGTCTCCTTATCTCGACATTCTCGGCTGTCTTTCTGCCACTAGTCTGTCGATAGCACTTCAAGCTTCTTCGATGAGTTTTCTGCTTCCAGAATACAGGCCGCACTTCTTGCGGCTGCGTTCGAGATCATGATTTCTCTGCTGAGTGTGATTCGCCAGCTGGTGGCTTTCTTGGCGGCTGCAAAGCAAAGTTTTTGTTGATGGCATGGCATTTAGCAACAGCAAATTCATGCTCGGCAAGAGCGGCAGGGTCATGACGTTTTCCGAAATCACGGCTGCAGATGTCAAGAGCGCGACACTGCAGATAGAGCACGAGGCGCGTATGATTCTTTCAATTAACATGCAAATGCCTGTATTTTTAAGATCACAACCTCAAGGTTGTATTCTCCCTCCGTGCATTTGATGAGGGTGTCGTGTTAGATTTGGCGATGCTGAGTTATGAAGAAACGCAATTATTGGACGCCAAACTTCAACATGAAAGATATTCGGACTCCGTCGGGCCATGCCGGAGCCACCGGCACCGGCACCGCACCGTCACGTGTGACACTGTTACTTCCTCGAATCCACCACCGAAGTCCGCCTTTCCCCTCTGGCCGGGCGCCGTCTCTCCTCCGTTGCAACGCGAATCTTAGTGAAAGCATTTTGGACCTCCAAGGAACGACCGCTTTCCACCAGACTTAGGACATTGGCTGGGAAACCGACTACGAATGCCGGAAGCTAACTGATCGCTTTTTCGTCAATTTGCTGCAGTAACAGGGCTGGTAAATGACAGGTTCATGCGAGCAAACCGGGGGTGGATTGAGTTTGATTCTCCGAGTAAGTCGTCTCTGTCACTACTCTTGCACATCCTTGTGAATGGTTGTTATCTCTGAAGTCGATCATCATCGATCAAGAATTTTGTCTGGAGCATGAGGTACGCTGATCCTGCTCTGCATGTAACTTCTGTTTCACTCATACTCTTTTAGTTGAACCATGCTTGCGATGTTCATTGCTCCTGGAAATGATCAATGCTTACCTTGTGCCACTTATCCAAAGACCAGTGCACGCCACAGGATGGATGCGTTTTCCTGCCAATCAACTCACATATACTCCCTATATATCTCATCCAGTTTGGATAAAGCGGTGATCCAGGAATGAAGGTGGCCAGTGTACTTTTCCCCAGTCTAGCGGAAAGACGTCACGGTCACGCGACCGGTACGTAATATACGCGGTTCTGATGCGCTTCCTAGTCGCTTCTTGTGCCTTGCAATGTATTATTTCCGCTTGCTATTGACAGTCAGCGATCTTGCTTGAGACGATGGTCATTCATCGAAGTTCACAACCCCCTCTTGGGCCGCCGATCATCGGCGTACTAGCTTCCTTAGCGCACTAGCTTCAAGACATACGTTGATTCTCGTGCATTTCTTGGGCTCTCCAATGGCCTCTGGCGTTGCTTCCCAAACTCTCTACGACAGTGCTAGCTAGCATTAAAAGGGAGCTGGATTGCCGCTGACGAAGTCCCCAACCCGCCCACACCATGAGGCCCTGTTTCTCATTAAATCTCCTTGCTCTGGCAT
Organism: Athelia sp. TMB; assembly: GCA_014898675.1. Lineage (NCBI taxonomy): Eukaryota > Fungi > Basidiomycota > Agaricomycetes > Atheliales > Atheliaceae > Athelia > Athelia sp. TMB. The sequence goes on from JACXVL010000051.1 coordinate 81,471, forward strand.
TCTCGAGCACATCCGTGTTAGCCGGTACATATTCGCTCTCATCTTCCGTTGTTGGCTCGGAGTTTCTCTCTGCATTCAGCTTTGAAACAATCGCCGATCCTACGCATGGCTTTGTGTACGTTGTTGGATCATGTACACCCAAAATCTTGTTGACTGAAATGATAATTAGTACCTACGTCTCCGAATCTGCTGCACAGAGTGCAGGTTTGATCTCCTCGACTTCGAGCAGCTTCAGAATGGGAGCGGATGACACAACAATTCTCAGTCCCACGTATGTTTGCTCTAAAACCTATACATCCCTATTTTACCGCCTTTCTCAGTGGGCCTGGACGCAAATCTGTCCGTATCATATCACATGCGGCTTATACGACGCATGTTGCTGTATTCGATATCAATCATATGCCGGAAGGTTGTGGGACTTGGCCTGCGATTTGGGAGGTCGATGAGTCCAACTGGCCTGGTGGTGTAAGTAATCTCTTGGATTTGTCTCTCACTGGGGCTCACCGTCCAACCAGGGAGAGATCGATATCGTCGAGGGTGTCGACAACGTTACTCCCAATCAATCAACTCTACAGTAAGTAATCGAAGTATTTCCCATCAGCCTACCATGCTGAACGAGTAAAAACAACCCTAGCACGGGTCCCGGCTGCACCATTCCAGCTAGTGGAGTCGCACAAACAGGGTGAGAGCGGACAGCTTAATTTTGGAAGGCTAATGTTGACTCTCGCTTCCAGAACGACAGTCAGCACTGACTGTAATGCCAACGACAATGGTAACGTCGGATGCGGTGTAAAGTCTTCCGATCAAGCTAGCTACGGGCCTGCCTTCAACAAGGTGGGCGGTGGATGGTACGCCATGGAACGCACTATCAGCTATATCAAAGTCTGGTTCTGGGAAAGATCGTCTACTTCTGTTCCATTTGATGTATCAGGTGATTTGTCGAGTATCAGCACCTCCAACTGGGGCGAGCCTACGGCGTTCTTCCCCAACACCGACTGCAACATGGCTACCTCCTTCGGGTCACTCAACATAATCATCAATCTAACTTTCTGTCCGTGCAATTCATTCTCCCCTCAATTTCTTTCATTTATCCTTCACTTAGGCGGTGACTGGGCCGGTCAATCATCCGTATATGCCTCCTCTGGCTGTCCTGCAACATGTGATGTCTATGTAGCGGCCAATCCGTCTGCTTTCACCAATGCGTACTTTGATTTCGCTTCACTCCGTATCTACGAGTAATTAGTAGACCACTGTATATTTCAATTTGTAAATCGGATTACAAAATATCATACCAAGGTTTTTCGATTGTCTTCAAATCTGAACTCGTCCGGTGGCGAACGAAAACGGGCTTAGTAATACCGGCGCCTCAAGTTTTCATTCTCTGCTACCGACTTGCTACCAACCACCATGACTGTTCTTCGCCTCCCTTTTGCTCCGCCTTACATGACCGCGAGACATGGTTGAAGAGCTCTTGACGGACGAAAAATGTCCCACCAACTATGCTAACGGCTCGCTATCGCTATGCTTCTTCCAACTCGGTGTTCATGGCATTTCTAGGGCTATTCCGAGGGCTCCGAGACATCTTAGGTCTTCTCAGGTGTGCGCGCTCCATTTTCGTGATGCTTGAAAAACTACTGAACCGACAACGGTTTTGAGCATTCCTACTTCACTTTTGCTGCCGTTCTCTGCTATTATTAAAGGCCTGGTTCACGTGATGCTGCCTAGCATCCCGATCACCAAAGACAACCATCATGCATCATGACTGACCTCTGGAGACAGATGATCTTTAAATAGAGAGTTACCTGTCAAGTATCCGTATGTGGCTGGTCAGTTTTTATCTTCCTCAACCGAAGAGGGCCGTGTATTTTTGCGCAGCCAGCTAGCCGACAAACGGACGTGATGCTCTACTATCACTGGCCCGAATTAGTTCTCAATCTTTTGCCGGCCTGAACCTCGGGGAAATACCTTTCTTAACTTAGCGCATATCTGGTCATTTGAGCGGAATTTGGACCAGTTGATGTGCTGTAACTCATCTTGTGGCTTCGGTACCGAGCACATTGGGCTCTTACTTCTTGTTTGATGATATGCGGGCCATATACATGCAATCTATATGACGCAAGACCAGTCTCGGTGACAGCGCCTTGCTCGTTCAAGGTAGCAACAACAAATCACTTGCTTGCTGGCAGCCTTCGGGAATCTATCTTGTAAATGGATAGCACATGGTTTGCTTGACATGTCCAGCTGAGACCTGGATGCAGACACAATTTGGACTGCTATAAAGATTCGAATAACTTGAAGGGGAATGATCAAATCCTCGCCAGTCAATCCTTTACAGCCATGAGAATCTCAGCTTCCTCTATCTTCCTCGCTCTCACCTATGCCAGCATTTCGGCCTTGGCGCAAACATACACGCTATCATCCACTATTGTTGGCTCCGAGTTCCTCAGCGCGTTCTCATTTGAAGCTATTGCGGATCCCACTGATGGCTTTGTGTGAGACCTCCTTTCTTGTCAAGTGCCGATCATGGTATGCATGCTCAAATTCCCTCTCATTCTAGGACATACGTCGACCAGAGTGAAGCTCAAAGCGCCGGCCTTGTGTCCACTACATCTAACAGCTTCAGAATGGGAGCTGACTCCACCTCTGTGCTTAGCCCTTCGTGAGTTATTCGGACCGTCGCTGTGTTCACTGCTGACGAGGCGCCTTAGCGGTGCTGGTCGTAAATCTGTTCGCATCAAGTCCAACGCCGCATATACAAACCATGTCGCCGTCTTCGACTTGACCCATATGCCCGAAGGATGCGGAACATGGCCTGCTATCTGGGAGACCGACGAAGCTGACTGGCCTAACTCTGTAAGACTGCTCGCTGTGATTAGAATATTGAATCCTGACCTCATAACAGGGAGAAATTGACATTGTCGAGGGCGTGAACAACGTTATTCCAAACCAGTCTACACTCCAGTATGTTGATCACACTGGCCTTATGCGACACTCCTCATTCATTCATGAACAGTACCGGTCCTGGATGCTCTATCCCACCCAATGGTGCTGTCGCGCAGTACGGGTACGTCAAGCGGCGATGCTATCACGAGGAAAGGCTTACATTGTATCAGCACGACAGTGGGAACGGACTGCAACGCCAACGATAACGGAAATGCTGGATGCGGTGTGCAGTCCCCAGACTCTAACAGTTTCGGGCCGAACTTCAACAGTGACGGTGGAGGATATTATGCGATGGAGCGATCATCTACTTACATCAAAGTCTGGTTCTGGTCGAGGGACTCCGCATACATCCCTGCCGCGTTCACCAATGGCGCATCGAGCATCGACACGAGCACCTGGGGCGAGCCTACTGCCTTCTTCCCCAACACGGACTGCAATATCTCCAGCAGCTTCGGCTCACTGAACATTATCATCAACCTCACTTTTTGTGCGTATCCCTCCCCTACCTTCGCTGCTGTCGCTGACAAGTCCGTTCAGGCGGTGATTGGGCTGGAGCCTCTTCGGTTTACGCGTCGTCAGGGTGCCCGTCTACCTGTGTTGACTATGTTGCCGAAAACCCTTCAGCATTCGCCAACGCCTACTTTGACTTCACATCCCTTACTATCTACGAGTAGAGATTATCTGGACGCCGGCGTTTAGCTTTTTTATTCTTTTTTATTGTTGTTTATTGTGCATTTTTCACGTTTTTATTGCAAGTAGGACAAACGAGCCACACATCCTAACTGAGACAACTCGCCAGTCGCTAAAGGGAGTCCCAGCTCCTAGTTTGACAGAAGTACTTGTTTGTCCCCTCTTATCGAATGGCAGACTATGTCTCACTAGAGCATTCAGAATCGGAATGCAAGAGCGGTCATGCATTCAAAAGCATTCAAAGTTAGCGCACCGAAATGAATAGTGAACGCATCAATGCGTGCAGTTCTTTGTGTTATAAGATAAAGCTATAAGTGTTACAGCTGTAGGGTGTCCATAGTACATAATAAGTGTGCATCGCCTGGTGCCCAAATACACATTACAAAAAACAGATAGAGCACAACATCGACGAGCACCGATGGCCAATAAAGATAGCTGAGACCACCACCTCAGATCCCCTCGCGCCGGATATCAGCCATGGCTTTCTTCAGCCCCATCGCCAATCTCACGATCTCCAAGAACCCCGTCACCGTCCTGCCCTCCCCGGTGGGCACACCCGCGCCCAGCTCCTTCTGCGTGCGCAGCCCGTAACTCCCTCCGGCGTAGGAGTCCACGCTCCCGTCGGCTTGGAACACCATCGAGGCGGTGCGGAAGCCGGCAGGGAGCTGCTCGTGCGTCCACCAGTAGCGCACGAGGCCCAGCGGCACGCTCAGCTCGAGCTCCTCCTTTTCGCCCGAGGCCGTGTAGACAGTCTTGGAGGGAGGGGAGAGCGGGTGCAGCGGCTTTTCGAGGGTGTCTTTGAGCGCGTCTAGCGCGGCTTTGAGTGTGGGCTTGGGTTTGTCAGAGGAGGAGAAGGTGGAGCTGGAGGGGGAGATGGAAGGGGAAATGGAGGGGGTCGCCCCGACGAGGGTAGCTTGGCTGCTGCGTGTGGAGAGAGTGGTAGAGTCGCCCATGGAGGTAGAAAGGCTGGTGGTACTTGCGCTGACGTCCGTGCTGTTCAATGTGACCTCGGCCGAGTGGGAGAAGGACATGGGACAGGAGGGGCTGGAGATCGTAGGTGACATCGGGGCATTGGCATCGGAGAAAAGCTTGGGAACCCAGCGTCCGAAGAGGGCGAGTACGAGCCCCATCTCTCCTCGGGCTATTTCCGCGTGGAGGGCATCCAAAGGCTTGTCGTAATCGGCCTCCCGCTTGACACGCGCCATCGCGAAGTCGCGTAGTCTCAATCCCTGCCCATCCGAGCTCTCATCCAGCAGCCTCTGGACGTACGTCTTATCCCATGTCGTCGGCGCGTACTCGTCTCCAGGCAGCGGGTCCCCATGCCCGACGCTGGCTGAGTGCTCGATGCACCCATGGCGCGCCAGATCGCCGAGGCTCACCTTGCCCCACTGGCCGAGCAAGATGTAGCCGCCCCACGTCAGAAACGCGGCGAGCGCGTATGAGGTGTTGTACCCCTCCTGCATTGCTGCGATGAAGGTGTGCGGGTGGATGTCGCGTCCCGACCGCGGCAGGAAGCCGTGGTTCGCGAGCGTGTTCATCGCTGGGCACGGGGAGCGCACGTCGCCTGCCACACCGGGGCCGGGCTTGATCGGCGGCCGGTATGCATGGCGCTGGGGGTCAATCTTGTCTATGATTTCCTCTGTGTGGACAAAGAATCTGTGGGTCTAGTTCAGTACCGTTTATAGCAGGAAAAGCGCGGGGACTGACACATTCCAGACGAGCATGAGGGCCGTTACGACGCATACTTGGACCAATCTAAAAGGGAGGAGGAGGACGTCGATCCATGTGAAGTGTTTCTGGAGGAGTTTTGGAGGCATGCTTGAGAGGGTTGTTGACGTATGTACATTCTATGGTTGGTCGACTGCTTTTTATTCGAGGTCGGAGGTGCGTGCCCATATGCGTCGGTGTTTGTAAAGATGCTACATACTATGATTTCCGGGCCTCCGGTGCAGCATAGCCCCGGTGCCTCTATCATCGCAGGTTTCATCAACCCGCCCCCCGAGTTTCAGCTCGTTGACAACTCACCTCCGATATCTAGAGACCGACTGACTTTGAACAACTTTATTGCTTACACTCTCATCGCATCTCATTTCTCAATCCCGATACACAGAAATCCACTTCGAATCCAACAAAAACTACTGCAGAAGATCTGTCACTGTCTCGGGTTACGTCAACGTTCCCCCCCACAGCAACCCACAAGGTAACACAGACTATTATCGGACAGAATTTTTCAACCCACTGCAAGATCTGATATGGTGGAATGATGACTCACACTAACCCTTCAGCGAACAACAAAGACAATACAGTCTCCATGGAATGCGGTGTGCACCTTGCGATCCCGTGTTTGATGTGCACAGCTGAGATGAATATCAAAAATTTGTACTGGCTCTGGAGCTCCTAGATAAGATTGATTGCTGGGCACACGGCATCATCAGCCCATCTGCTAAACGAAGCTGCGGATAATTCGAAATTTCGAGCGGGCATCAGCCTTGTGACTCGAGCTAAGATATTGCAGCTCCACATCCTTGCTGAGTAGGCATACAATTATCTACACTAGTACTTACTGCGGTTCTTGCACCTTCTCAAGATACATCAATAGGGTAAGGCAATGTCAGAGGTGTGCCCCTCGCCGCTTGTCATCTTTGCTACTATCGAAAGTTCTTGTGGCGTAACCGTGTGTAAGCTACTTCTTATCATCAATTCTCGTACAGCTTACATTTCTCATCAGGCCTCAGAAGCTGAAGTCGTGAGTGTTTCGCTTGATTTAACTCGCCATACAATCTCCCAAGATATCGCATCATCCAGGGCAAGTGATTCTTAGCCACCCATTTGCCAAGCAATTTCCAACCGTCTTCTTTTGCAAAGAACTTGACATTTGGAGCTATCTTTAAAGCTGAGTATCATTCTATTCTCCTAGCCAGGCTATGAAAAGCTAACCGTTCGTCAAAAGCGTTTGTGAACCCGGACTCAAGTCGGTTCGTATTCCAGCGCACCAATGATGCATACACACGATCGACTATTTCTTCATTCCTTTGCGAATTTTCCACAGAATCGACACCGTTAATTTTTTCTGGCCGCTGGACGCAACTTACAGTAACGCTGTATTCAGGATATTCGTAATTGTCTGCTCGCAGCAGGTATGTGGCGCAATAAATCTTCGCCCGCAAAACATTAGCGGACGAAATGAAGCAAGTCTCCCAACAGTCTATTCGCCACCAGATCATCAAAATAAAATAGAATAATGTCAAGAGGCGCTCTCGAGAGTCATCGATGAGCGCATCGATGAGCAGCTGCTACTCGGCTTATCGGCTACCAGACATCTTCGGCAAGTGTTCTCGGGCTGTGGTGATTTGAAAGCGCCAGTGCTGTGCTGCAGAGATGGTTTATGGATATGCCAATGTTAGATGGCCGGAAACGCTGTCGTCGGTATCTGATATGACATCTGAGGTTCGCTTAATTACAACATACGCTGCCATCGCGATTATAGGATGCAAATACCGATGTTTATTTTAGCGTGAGCTCTTAAAAGGTTGAAAACAGCTAATGCATAAAACTTCATATCAATGTTCAAATGAAAACATGATTTACATTCAGAGTCCGCTTTTGCTCATCGCAGGTTTCTCTCCTCGTCACCCTCTGATGCTATCGTACAGTCAGCTCCGATTCTCTTCAGTTCGCTGGGTGGAACTTCCATGTTTGGTTGGTCTCCAACTTCTTGGGAAGGAGCGCAGTCTGTGGTGACGCAAGGTTAAGAAGCGTCCAATGCAGGATGAAATAAAACTAGAAAAGCTCACCCTAGGTGGGAAAATCGGTAGAGGCGAGGGGCTGAGTACGAGATCGACCGGATCGCTACCCCCGTCGCTGAAGGCTGTGATGCTGCACAGACAGACGGTCGAGACGAAAGTTAGGCACTGTTTAAATATTACCAGCTAGCTGTTTGACTGACTAGTATGTGCCAGATGCTTGACCTGCAGTCAAGACCCAATCGCGGGGCTGGGGCAGAACCACGACCGGATTCATGGGGAATGCATCGCCATTGTAAGAGATGAACATGCCGCTCGCTTTGTTCCTGATCCTCACAAGTCCCTCTTCACTTCCGTGCTCCACAGCCCACTGCATAGCATGAGGGTTGTCAGGAGCGAGATAAAATGGGAGTATAATGGCGATGACATACAGTAACATCCTCCATATTGTTAGGGTCCACGCGACGGATTGTGAGGGGTTCATTCGGTTGAATGTTTCCGCCTTCGTTTGATAATCCTTCTTGTCCTGAAGGGGTAGTAATCTGGTGGGGACCGTGAGGAAGAGACATGGTTGTGTATGATGAGAGAATAGATTGTTGTGTGGCTGTTTGTTGTCTTAAAATTATGCTTGCAGCCCTCTTTATATACCCTAAGCGAGTGGAGCTTTATGCGGAACATGAGAAGTTTTGTAGTGAGCGCGTCAGCTGAGCTGTTGGGCTGGATAGAAGAATCGTAGAGTTTGTTCGGGTTAGCTGTTGTATGACTTGATGTGGCCCTCGCAGAAGCCGTGTTCGACTTCCATTTCGCTTCTGTTCTGTTCGAATGGGCGATTTCTTCTAGCTTGTGGATGGACTTGAGGTGGACGAAAGACGTACAGCTGACTTACAAGACGATTGCGAATCAGGGTTGGTTCTCATAACTACCCACATTGGTTGGATAGTTACTTGATTTCCACAGACGTTGCATTGGCTAATGAAAATTGCGGTCATACATGAATCTCATTCGTCTTATCGAGCGAGTGCCTGCGAGTGTGTGAGAATGCGCAAGAGTAGCAACGAATTTGGTACCTGCAGTAATTCCGCACTTAAGCCCAGCGTTCTGCAATTCTTGTCAGGAGCCAGCTCGTCGTCTTGAGAAACCTAATGACAATTTGCGAGCAGCTGATGAAGCTTCGATGAAGATTGAGGCGAACCACGCGTGTGGCGTAGGACACATGGGGACAAGGAGGACTCATGAATGTTGAACGTTGAACGTTGGAAATCAAGAACAGCCCCCTGTATTGGTTCCATGTAGCTTCCGAGTTCCGCCATTGAGTTCCGCCAATGACCATTGGAGTTGGATGCGATGCAGCGATCGTGGGTCTTGATAGGAACGAGAATGGCACCCTACAAGATCGAAGAAATAGATTAAGTTATACACGGAAGTTAGAAGAACTAATAGCCCAACACATAATAATAACCCCAATCGCTGTTCCCGTCTACTTTTCCTCATCGAAATCCGTGCTCCGGAGAACATCTTTCCACTCAACACAGGCATCTAAAACAAGGTCACATTTCTCCTTGATCGCGTCCTCACAGTCCTGCCCGAGCGGCAGGAACACCGGCAGCGCAATCCCCTTCTCCAGCGGCCACAGCATACCTTGCGCGACACCCTCCGATCGGACGAAGTCGACCATTATCTCGGTCGCCTTGGCTGGGTCACCACGCTGCGTGCCGGGGATGCGGGAGAATATGTACTCCCAGCGCGTGCGGAGCTCGTCGTAATCGGGGATGGGGTTTTCTTTGTAGAAGGGGGTGGTGAGCATACCCTCGGTACGGAATCCGCCTGGGAAAGATGTAAGCGCGCTGGACGGGAATGAAAAGAGGGCAGAAAGGCATACCAGGCTCGACGATGAGGACGTTGATCTTGAAAGGTTCAAGTTCAACTGCGAAACATTCGCCCAGAGCTACGGAGCACATGTCAACAGATGTCCATGCAACAAGGCTCGTCGACACTCACTGCGTACGGCGACCTTGGACATGGCATAATAAGCTGTCAACATGTTAGCGAAGGGTTTCTGTGAGTGGATTGTACTGGTTTCTCACCGAGACCCTAAGAAGAAATGAATCGTTAGAGCAGTGAGCAGAAGAACGAAGAATGTCACGTACTGGTACATCCGTCCTCCAGCTCGACCGACTGCCAGAGAACACGACCGTCCCTGACTTCCTTGCCCGCATATGAGGCAGCACGGCGTTGGTCACATCCAAAACTCCGAACAGATTCGTCTGCAACTGCTTTTGCAAAATCATCGTCCCACCCTCCTCTAGCATCGCGGGCAGCACACTGCCTGCATTATTGACGAGCACATCGATGCGACCCCAGATCTTGACAGCCTCGTCTACGTTCTTCTTGATTTCGTCTGTCCCCGAGTCTAGGTCAAGTACTATGTGGTGGATACGTGGGGACTGAGGGAAGTCGGCGGGGAGTTTGGAGGAGCGCGAGCTGCTGATGACGAAGTCGCCGCGCTTGAGCGCAGATAAGACGAGGCGCTTTCCAAAACCCGAGGACGTGCCTATTGGGTCAAATAGGTCAGGCTCAATGAACGGCACATGGATATTAAGAAAACTTGCCGGTGATGAGCCATACTTTCTGAGAGTCTGAGGGCAGGGGTGCTTGAGTCATGGCGTCTATGAAGTGGGATTTGGCAGTAATGTTTGAGAAGAGATGCGTGACGCTTGTGGTTGTGCTCTCTGCTATCGCCACTCCTTTTTAATGTAGAAATCCTGGGCTGGGCATCGCACAGACGCCGGTTATAATTGCGATGATGTCCATCAAACGGGATCCGCAAAGGTCGCTGGTGGCGGTACGCAAGGTACGAGAGATCAGGCACATCATCCCATATCACTGAGGCGGATGGAGACCCTGCGGCCAACGAGGCATGCCAAGGGAGGTGCGCAAACCCAAGTTGGAATGCTGAGCCTCAGACTTTAGGGAGTTTGTTACGAGCTTTGCATGTAAATGGATGATATGAAACAGAGTTGACGTGAGATACAAGTATAACTCCTCAGCATTGTGAGCGAGGCTGTAATGGGAGATGAGTGATAGAACCAGATGGGTCAAAAGACTCAAACACGACGGCGTCGACGGCAGCACAATCTCCCACGGCCCGTTTACTGGCCCCGAAGCAAACTTTCGATCACATTTGTTGGTTGATCTTGTCATCCCGACCCTCGTTAATCGAGTCGCCTTATAAGCTTGGCTTTCCTTGATTTATCTTCGTATGGAGTTTCTCCACTGCTGAGCACACTTGGCTACCGTCTCATGATTTGCCCTGGATAAACCTATAACTCAGTCCGTGAACCTCGGGGCACGGAACGCTTGGCCGCACCACGACCGCGGTAGGACGATCATCAACTGCAACATAGCATCTACAAGGGACTTTTCATAATCCGACACTGTTTGAAACGTGAACGGGGCGGCCACGTGGTTTTTTTTGGCCACTGGTGATTTGCTCAGAGTCGACGCACCGCGGCTGTAAACTCATCGACACTGCTGTGCAAGCCGAGAAGCACAATCATCGCTCGGATGAGGACATCCCCGAACCTCAGCATAAGTGCCCACCCAGCTACTTACACTTGCCTCATCTATGTCTACTACGGCAGACGCATCAGAGACATCGTGCCTGGAGGTACGCTCTCGCAAGTCCAGTTTCCCGATTCAATCGAAATTTCTCATCATAGGAGCCGTTCCACTTCTGAGACTTGCTTGGTGGACTCCCAAGTGACGCGTTACAAGATTAAAGAAATGTCGAGTGCGTTTCAAAGACATGTTTGAAATCCCCAAGCAAATACTTCGGAGGGTTGCGACGAGTTCGGCTGGACTCTGTAGAGGATTGATTCCAGCTTTTCCTGACGGCGCTGGTTCCAGACTCGGTGCCCCTTTTCCTCAGAAAGTACGATTGAATAACGCACAATGCTAATGATTCACAGTCGCTCCCCTGAGCCGATAAAGACAGTTCGTGGTTATTGGCTTGATGCAGAGCACGTAGACTTGAAGACAAAGTGGCATCTGCACGAGCCTACAGCTTCAGTGCTGATTTATGCTGATATCACTATCAGTTTGAACAAGCAGACGGCCAGACCGGTAAAAATGAGATTGAAAGAGTGGGCCTCTGTGCTTAAATTATCAATGCTGTGGGAGTTCGGAAATCTAAGGCGGGAGACCATCGAGGGGTTGGTGAAGATGAAGCTTCCCCCAGTTGACAAGGTTTTCCTGGGCAGAGAATACCATGCAGGAAGATTATTGATGGCGGGGTACGAGGAGCTCATCAAGCGTGATGCAGGCTTGAGTAGTGTAGAAAAAAAGCCGCTCGGAGAGAAAGATGTCCTCAAGATATACGAAGCTCGCGAGAAGACAGTTAGGAAACGCGAACCAACGTTGGTGAGGATGTTGGTGAGATTTGAGTTTAAGGAAGAGTTGCGGGATGCACAGTACGAAGGAGATGAGGAATCAAATATTATACGACGGGTAGTATCGGATAGTGATTCGTCAGGCAGTGATTCGTCGGATAGTTTGATTTAGACTGTCCAGTGCTTGAATAATGAAATTTGATCAGGATAGCTACAGAGTATTCTTCAATTATGATAATAGCGCATACGCGTCGCATATGAAGGATATCTCAAAGCAAAGGCTTGGTCCAGCTCAATATTGATGCATATTAACGCCAGAAAGCGTCGGGGATTTCGGCCTATGCTGAGCGGGGTTCGGAATTGCAGCTGGATTCCCGCGGCTGTGTCCAGCTTGCGCCACATCAACTTGGCCCCAGGCCTGATCAAGCCACCTGGCGCCCAACCGTTCACCATGAACCTCAGGCCCTTCTGATACCTAGAACGTACATTGGTGCCCACGAGACTATCGGGACTCTGCCACCCAAACAGCCACCACAAAATATGGAAATATCTACATAGGTTTATTCACAAAACGACCCAGGAACACCCTCGCCCAACATCTGGTACTCCACTGATCCTTCTTCTACTATCAACGACAGATGTCACGGAGCGATCAGCGTGCTGAGTTACTGCGATGCTGTTCCCAAGGGGTGGCCGAAACTGTAATTTAGGACATCAACTACCCGTGGGAATATTGAAAGCCATCTTGCGAGCTTGGTATCTCCTGTAATTCTTCTCAGATCGTCACCGAGTCTTTCTGAAGGTGGTACAAATGATATCTTACGAAGGCATTCCGATAATTTTTGTTAGCATTTGCGTTGACGAATGCTTTACAGGAAGGGCTGCAAAGCGTGGGGAAAATGGCAAGATTTCATGGTCTTCAGACTCGTCGTTTTGTCCGCCTCGCCTTGCGTTCATTTTTTGTCCGATTGCCTTGGTAGCCTTCTGGAGGTGGTACAATTCATATATAAAGAACAAAGTCCGAGAGTGTCCTAAGAGCTTGCGGGCCCATGCACCTTGCTATACAACAAATGGTGGAGAAGGGTAGTTGATGTCACGGACTTAAGATTCGGCCACCCCTTGGCTGTTCCACAGGCGAGGCATGTGCAATAGCTCAAAACGTGAATAGAGGGAAAACGGAGTTTACGCCCGTTGTTCCTCTGGGCGTCAAACAATGCTGTGAAGGCAAAAGATCAGTTCGATCGATTAGCGATCTTTTTCACAGAACACCATGTCGGTCCACCATGATGCGGACAGCAACCACGAAGTGCACCCAATCAAGCGGGACACGACTTTTTACATAGAAAGCGTGACTTTCCTTGCCAGTCCCATTCAATTGACGAAGAAGATCATTCATTGACGATTGGATGTTCGGCAGGTAGAAGCCACGCTCTTCAAAGTGCCGCGGTACAAACTCGAAGAAAACTCGAGTGTGTTCAAAGACATGTTCGCGATTGCCCAAGCAGATACTCAAGAAGGTTACGATGACGATAAACCTATCCGGCTGGACTCTGTAGAGAGAATTGATTTCCAGCGGTTCTTGACGGCACTGATTCCCGAGTAAGTGCCATTTCACTTCGATAAGAACGTTTGCATAGTCCGTGACGTTGACGATTCGCAGTCGCTCCTCCGAGCTAATAAAGGATGTTCGTGATCATTGGGTGTCAGTCCTGAAGCTATCTACGCTCTGGGATTGCTTCAGCATTCGGAAGCAGGCGATCAAGAATCTTGATGCAGTGCCCATCGAGCCCGAAGATAAAGTGGCGCTTGCACGGGCCTATAGAGTCCAACGTTGGGTCATCGAGGGATATTCGACTTTGGTTCGCCAAGAGCTTCCTTTCACCGTAGCGCAAAAAGTGAAACTCGGCGCAGAGACGATCATACGACTATACGAGAGGCGCGAGGAAACTTTTCGAGCAGCGGGAAAGGCGATGCAGTTACAGCTCGAGGGAAATTTCTCGCATTTCGGGTCTAGTCCTACACCAAACAGGGAGTTTAGTAATCTCGACAAGGATCTGATCGAAATATTTCAGGAAGAGTACAAAGATGCGCGATATGACGGCGATGATTTACAGGATGCATCAGTCCCATATAGCCCGGTATCTCGAGGCTCACTCACGCGGGGATCGAGAGGACGGAGGAGGAGGGATCTATTGTAGCTTATGGAAAAATTAAAAAATGGTTGGAGTGCGCATGAGGTTTGGGCTGCGTTGCCACTTGCAATAGTGACGCATGCTGGCTAACTGAAGAGCTTCGGCGGCCTCACCACAAGCTGCCACATCAAGAGATAGTTAATGGTCACATGCGCATCGGACACAACTTAGACGCCACGCTGTTTGTCTCTGAGATCTGATTAGAGACCGCCATCATGTCGAGCGATGCTATGACTCACGGGCCATCCATAAATCACCCCTTCTACATCGAGACTGTGAATTTTCTGGTCAGTGACTTCGAGTGCGATAAGTCAGACGTTTCGGCTCACAAATAACCAAAGGTGGAAAATGAGCTGTTCAAAGTCCCAAAATTCTACTTTGAGAATGAGTCCAGTGTCTTCCACGATATGTTCCAGATGCCATCATCGGGGGCGCAGGAGGGAAATAGCGCTGCGCTGCCTATTGTTCTGGAATCGATCAAGAAATCCGACTTCATAGCATTGCTCACTGCCATGTTCCCAGAGCAAGTAATAATATCCATGGGTGCGATCCTTGCTGACATCATCATCAGCCTCAGCAAACGAGCAACTGTTCCAATTCACATGGGAGAAATAGAGTGGGGTGCTGTCCTCAAATTGTCCATGCTTTGGGAGTTCAGCACTCTCCGGCGAATGGCGATCGAGGAGGTGTCGCACATGGACTCCACCCCAGTTGTCAAGGTCGTCTTGGGCAGAGACTACCACGTGAAGACCTTGCTAGAAGCAGGCTATCGGGCGCTCATCTCTCGCAACGCGGGTTTGAGCGATGAAGAAAAGGTCCAGCTGGGAGATAAAGCTTCCATGAAGATATACGAGGCTCGCGAGAGGACTGTCAGAACCGGGAGGTTTGCCCTTCAAAGGGGGTTCAATGAGATCCGTAATCTGGAATCCGTAACCGAGTTGGTGCAGGACGAATTCGGAGCAGAGTTGCGAGACGCACAGGGCGGAGAAGATGTTTGATAAAATTGCGATAAGGAAGTAAAATGCTTGGGAATATGTGGTGTAAGCCGAAGCTAAGACACCAAGGCGTTGGATGACGCAACATATGCAGTTTTAAGGTGGTAAAGACACAGCGCAGTGAGGGGAGACGAGGAAATGGAGACCAATTGCACATGTCGCGGCACATCCATGGATTGGAATTGTGTAAAAAGCAGGCTTTGTGACGGGGTGAGCACTCGGCAGGGGACTGGGAGTGCGAGCAAGTAAACGGCGAGCGGGGGCAAGCTTGAAATTGAAATTTTGAATGCAAGAGAAAGCGACGGCGGCCCGGGGGCCGGAATCTGTCGGAACGGCGTTCGGAACATTACAAATCTCATTGGGCTGTGCGGCCTGTGCCCACTGTCGCCACATCAAAGCCCTGATCAAGCCACCCGGCTTTCCAACCTCCAACTTCCAAGTCTCAGAGGGCGATGCCAGGAGATGGGATCGAAACGCCAATCTCACATCCTTGCGATTGATCTCACGATGTCTATTCTGAATCCTGGTGTTCGAACTTCGCGCCACACCGCTGAATTCATTAATATCCTTAGGCTTGGTGGCCAGACGCCGTGCTGCAGAATGGAGACGCCATACCGATCTCAAACCGCACGCCAGGCTCTTTTCAAGGATGAAGATTTCGCAGGTGTAACAAGGACGAGAAGGGTATTATACAACGCATGGATGTACTTTGCGCTTGGTGGCCAGACGTCGTGCTGCTGAATAGAGACGCCATACCAATCTCGATTCGCGCACCAGGTCGTATTCAAGGATTATGGATTTCGCAGATGTAAGAACGACGAGCAGGGTATTACACATACGCAAGAAGAAGCAAGAGAAGGGTATTAATACAACATGTATGTACTTTCGAACGGGACGCCAAGCAGAATAAATAGAACACAACCGCGGTCCGCGGGACCCTCACTTCTTGTCGCCGAGCTCGCTCCCCTCCTCCTCGCTCGTCTCCGGCGTCTCGTCCTCCCCGGGCGCGAGCGAGAACAAGCTGTCCCCCTCCTCGCCCACCTCGCTCCCGCTCTCACTCGCACCCTCTGTCTCCTCCTTCTCCTCCTTCTCAACCCGCGCCACCTGCTGCGCCGCGACCGCCGTCTCCCTCGCCGCCTGCGCGGCCTGCAGCGCTTGCATCGCGCTACGAATCTTCCCGCTCTCCTTGATAACCTCAATCAGCCCCACCGTGCGCGCGGGCGCCCACCCCGCGGGGAACGTCTCGTCCGCAAGCCACGTGCGCAGCCACGGCACCGGGATCCCCGCGTCCTTGCCATCTGCAGCGAAGACGCGCAGCGCGATCGCCATCTCCCCGCGCGCGATCTCCGCGTGCGTCCCGTCCAGCGGCGGGCTCTCATTCTCCCGCCTAAACCGCGCCTTCGCGACCTCCGCCGCGCCCAATTTGCCGTCGACCCCGTCCTGCATCAGGGACTCGATGAGCGCGGGATCGGCGGGGCAGGGCGCGTACTCGTCCTCGAGCGGCGTGTTCCCGTGCACGAGCGACGCGTCGTGCTCGATGTATTCGTGCCGCGCCAAATCGGAGAGGGAGAGGGGGGAGAATTGGAGGAGGAGGATGAAGGCGCCGAGGGAGAGGAACCACGCGAGGGGGAGGGAGAGGCGGTAGCCGGCTTGGAGGGCGGCGGCGAAGGCGCGCGGGGAGATGCGCTTGCCGTTGCGCGGGCTGTTGATCGGGTCAATCAGTACGTGCGGGAAGAAAGAGAAGTAGGGGAGCAGGGAAGGGAGGAGGGGGAAGTGGAAAGAGTACGCACAGATAGCCGTGGTTCGCGAGCGTGTTGAGCGCGGGGCAGGGCGAGCGCACATCGCCCGGCTGCGGCGCGCAGAACTCATTGCTTGTGCCGGTCACGGGGCAGGTCCCGCGGAGGTGCGTGTGCGCGATCGAGGCGGGGCATTTGGCGGGGGCAGACATCGATATCGTGCTGGGTGGGTGGGCGGCTTGCAGCTGGGTGGGCATGTGCGAATTCGGATGGACATGTAGTGCGTTTGGGGAGTTATATATATAGGCGCGATTGCTGGGATCTGGGCTGGTCGGCCATTTGGAGTCGGGCTGGGATAATGGATCGCCGCATCAGCGCCGCGCGAGCAAATGCTGTTCCTGATCTCTTAAATTTTTCTCAACATGTTTTATGTTTTGCGCCGCTCCCTGCAGCGCCTCTTGCGACTGGGGCGCGTCGGGCCGTAGACTCCGCGCATCGCTGGACTTGTTGAGTCCCCCGTACAGCTTTGAGGATGGGGACGAGGACACCGCAGAGTCAGAAGAGATGCTGAGGATGAAAGTGGGCTGTCAAATGATCGGCAGGAACGGAACCAAATTTGCCGATGTAATGCGCCCGGCGGCGCTTGCGGCTCCCGCTCCGTGCACGCGCAATCGCGACACTTGCTGGTTCCGCCATCATGGCATCAGGCTCATCGATTGCCTTTTTTCTTTTACGAGGCGCAGCGTCTGTTTCACCCCTGCTCCGAGCTCGAGCCTTCCGAAGCACCACTGCCGAATTATGCATATGGAATTAATCCCAAACGGCGCCCATACCCCCTGCTAGGCACGCCCTTCAAGCTTATCCAAGCTCTGCCCTGTGCAGCCAAAATTAATGGCCATGGCCAGGAACCGCCCTGCTGACCTGCACTCAATGCCGCCCTGCCCGTCGGTCCCGGCCTGCTATTTGGGCAAACCTGATGTGACGTCGGCGCCGGCGTCCTTATCAGCAGCCATCTCGGCGACAGCCAACCCCCGCGCGCCGAAAAAGCATCGCGCCTGCTTCTTTCTGTCGTCGACGTGATTAGGCGTGTATTCAGCCCTAGCCGACGTCGCTTCCGAATGTGGGCGACGTGGCGGCATGTGGTCACCGCAACCTGGCTGTACTTCTCGTGAAGGGCTTGGGGAGTCATATATGCCACGTTCGCTCATTCCACAGAAGCTCAGTACAGGCTGACACTCCATTTCATCGTCCCAAATCTGCTGACTGTATGTCGGATCCTGGGTCATTTCGTGGCTGGAACCTTATCAAACTGGCCATATCTAGTGGCTTCATCGCGCTATTAATATTCTCGAGCAGATGTGGGCGCGCTGGTCCCACCGATCCTCTCGTCCGCAGCCTGGAACAAGACTAAGCGGGGGACGATGCCGATATTCACCTACGAATATCCTGTGGCGTCGCATCTGTGGCTCAAAAATGGACACCCATGCCCGGGTTTCCCGCCCATCAGCGCAAGCTGCTGCTGACCCATCGCTTCCCTATTAATATTTCAGCGCTGTACTACGCGGTCAGATCCTAGCTCGTGCGCGGCTGGGAACTTTATCAAGTCAGACCTATCCAGTGTGACCCGAAAATGGATCACCAATGCTCGGGTGTCCCGCCCGTCAGCACAAGCTGCTGCTGACCCATCGCTTCGCTATTAATATTCCAGCGCCGCACTACGCGGTCGACTTCTGGGTCGTTTGCGGCTCGAGAATGGATCACCCACGCTCGGGTTTCCCGCTCATCGCTGACCTATTGCTTCTACTCCAGCGCTCGAGTATGCGGTCGGATAGGTCATCGCACTGTCTTCGGGGCGCTGTGGGTGTCGAGCGGCTTGTCGCTCCCTCGCCTGCGGGCCTGTACCGCTAAGGAGAAGGCCCGGGCGGCCCCCGCAAGGCCAAACGGGACGCGGCTCCTTCGTCTCATCCGCAGTATCTCGCGCCCACACCGTCTCGTTCTGCGATAACTATCTATTCTGGGGCCGGGAGCCCCTCGCACAAGTTGGGGAACCCGAAATAGCCAAACGGGCCAAGGCGCCCGAGCTGCCCTTCGCCCCATAGGTATCGATATTGCGCGCTCGCTATGAATTCACGGATACTCTGGCGCCGCGGCTTCCTGTCACGCCCCCAACATGCAACACCCTCGACCCGGTTTCCCGCCTATTTCCGCGCAAAATTGGTACGAGCCGCTGCTGAGCCACCATTTTCTCGTTCCAGCGCCCGTGGCTAAGATTGGATATAGTGTGTGGTGGCTTCGCTCCACAGCTGCTGTGCGCTGCTAATATGCCCACAGATATCCAAGGCACCCTGTTTCTGTGGCCCGAGAGGGAATCAATCATGCCCAGATTTCCCGCTTATTTCCTTCAAAACTCAGCGAACGCTGCTGCGGACACGCATTCCCTTAGCCTAGCGCCGCTCGTATGACTGCCTGAGACATGCGGTCCGATTCTTGGGTGACGGCAGCTGGCGACATGGGCGAGCCATGTCCAGAGGTCGAGTGGGCTGCGCAGTTGCGTCCACGCTTGCACTATCTCTGTCAGCATGCATCACGTCTTGCGGCCCCAAAACCAATCGCCTATGCATAATGCCACGCTTCCATCTCGCTCATTCCAAACAAGCGCAGTACGGGCCGACCAGCACTGACCCATCATTTTCTTCTTTTAATTCCGTTGTTCGCAGCGGGAAGCCTGCCAAAATTTAGTGGCTCCACCATGCCATTCTCGCGCAGATGTGGGCGCGCTGTTCCTCTCGTCCGTAGGCCCGTACAGCCTGAAACAAGGTTACAGTAAACAAGAGCCCCAGGCAGCGGTGCCTTCGCTCCACATATTGTGTGCGCCGATATGCACCGCGAATATCCTGTGGCGTCGCGTCTTTATGGCTCAACAACGGATCACTGATGCCATGGTCTTCCGTCCATTTCCTCTCGTAACCAACGCCGTTCGTGCGACTGCTGGCTATACGTTCGGAGGCTCGATTGTGCTGTTCTCGGGCCGTAGGCACGCCGTGTGCGCTGTGCGGCTTCTCCTTCCATCTCATGCGCATACATGTGCAGTCGAGGAGCAGATGTTGCTAATGTAACATTGGGCAAAGTCTAACGCGGGCCAAGGGTGTCTCATATATATTGGTGCGCTTGACGTTGAATTCGCAGTTTTCCGGCTCAAACAAGTCTTGTTTATCCTCAGTGATTCTTGGAGCGCTGCAAGCAATGGCCACGCATAAGACGAGCAGGGATGCTTCTCGAGCAATATCTTACAGCGCCTGCAGCTTTAAATGTGTGCTGCATGCTTTTGCAATGCGTGCCGCCCTGGAGCTAGCATGGGGCCACCGCCGAGATTCTGAGCTTGATTTCTCTTTCATCGAAGGAGTGAGATTGTCATCTTGATTTCGCCCTCAAACGATCTGCGCTGGCGTAATATGATGCTTGACCTACGCCGCCGCCTGGCATATTACGTCACTGTCTACTCGTCCTAAGTACTTTCTGCACGTTGGGAGGGGCCGAGTGGCCCAAGGCCGCTGGAGGCCCTGAGCGAGCGTAGCGAGCGATAGCAACAACATGGAATGACTGGGGAAACCCTAGAACATGCGGTGCGTCCTCTATCTATAAGCTCGGACACGTGACCCGACATGCCTCCTCCTCGTGCCAGGCCTCCCTGGCACAACGTCTTCTGTCACCTAATGCAGTGGCTAGAATTCATCCTCAACAAGTTGAAAGCCCCTGGCCCTTTTTCCGGGCCTCGCGAACTCGGGAAACGTTCGCATAGCCTCATTTCCTTCCATTTCACCCTCGTCTCCTTCGCCTTGCGCATCCCGCAGCTCTGCTTTAAATCGGTCCTGTACCAGCCTCTTCACGGAAGGTAGATCGCGGCTTGGACTGGGGTCCGAGCCAAAGGAGCGCCCGCTGGTTCTCACGGTCGTCATCTCGCGCACCTCGTACACCTTGATACACGCTTTATCCCCCAGCTGCGTCTTTTCCTTGTCGCTCAGACGTGCTTCCCGCACAATGAGCTCCTCGTAACCCAATCTCAGCAGGCTTCTCACGCGGTACTCTCTGCCCAAGACAACCTTGTTGGCGGGGATGGATTTCATCTCCCTCAACTCCTCGATCGCCTTTTGCCGCAGCTTTCTAAACTCCCAAAGCGTGGAGAGTTTGAGCACAGCGGTCCACTGCTTTGTCTCCATGCGAATGGGATTAGTGCCCTGTTTGCTGAGGCTGGGCGGGACGTCAGTAGGGAGCCACACCCAATCAATATTGCTACTTGCTCTGGGAACATGGCAGCGAGCAATGCGGTAAAGTCCGCTTTCTTGATTGATTGCAAAACGATAGGCAGCTCGTCACTGTCTCCTTCCCGACTCCCCGACGATGGCATCTGGAACATGTCGCGGAAGACGCTGGACTCTTTCTCGAAGTAGAATTTCGGGACTTTAAACAGCTCATTCTCCACCTTGATCAAGTGTCAGTTGAAGCGAATGGCTGTGTCGCACTGGGCATCACTGAGCAGAAATGTCACATTCTCAATGTAGAAGGTGGAGCTTATAGATGGATTGCGGTCCATGGCATTGCTCGACATGATGGCCGTTTCAGAGACACGTCGCCCGGGCGTCTATGCTGCTTGTGATGCCTCTTACATAACGTGGTTAGGCCAATGCCACGTAACAAATTCAAGCTTTGTTTGTCTCGGAAGTGACAAGTTACAATTGTCAATTGCCAAGTTCAACCCATCCTCAAGCTCGCTCCAATGACAAGTCACCTTTCGGCCAAGCTATTATATTGCATACTACCAACGATCCCAGCTCCGGAGAATTATTACCCGCTCAGGTACTGCAGTAGCCCAGCAGGACTAGCTGGGCTCAAAGTTGGCGCAGCAGGACGCAGCAGGTTTCGCAGCAGCGTTTCGCAGCAGACCCGGCATCTGCGGCATCTCGTGCGGACTTTCAAACTCACTGCCCGCCTCCCCCCGAGCTTTCATTGAGCTCACTGTCGTACTCGTTGTCGGAAGCGATGAGCCGGGGTCACGGTCATTTTCCAAATGCATGTGTTTGTGCCAAAATAGTGCCAGTTTGAAGCGCAACTCGAAGGAACTAATCAACAATACTGGATTCGTTATTCCAAATTTACCTTATTGTCGCTGTCCGCCACGACGACGAGAGCTGTCGGGAAGTGCGCTCAACGACGAGCTCGATAACCGACACATCGGTCGGCGAGGTGTACAACGGATAGACCCAGCGGACTTTGAAAAAAATGGCACTTGCTGCGAAAGCTGCTGCGAAACGTTGCTGCGTCCTGCTGCGGCAACTTTGAGCCCAGCTACTGACTCGGAGCAGAAACTGGGCGAAGAAATGCCGCGCCTTCCTGCGCACGACCTTATCGATGCCTTCAAGGAATGGCCCATGCGCGGATTCCCGTCCATTTCCTTCAAACCCAGCGAACTCTGCTCCGCATTCCTGTATCGCAGCGTCGCTCGTATGACTGCGCGGCTATGCTGTCGTATTTCTTCGTGGCCGCGACACGGACAGACCATGACCAGAGTGTGCGTTCTCGGGTGGGTGTAGGCGCGCTGTGTGGGCCAGCGGCGTGTCCTTCCCTCCCGTCCGCGTACGCGTGCGGCCGGGAAACAGATCGGTGAATGCGGCAATGGGCACGGTCACACGCGCGGTGCCTGCCTCCCTATATATTGGTGGGCTTGACGCTCAATCCATATTTATCCGGCTCAAACAAGTCTCGGTTGCGTTTAGTGATTTCTAGATGCTGAAAAGCGATGGCCACTTAAAGGACGAGCAGGGTCGCTTCTCGAGCAATATCTCATAGCGCCTGCAGCTCTCTGGATGCATGCGCGCCACCTCGGTCCTGGAGCTAACATGGGCCGCCGCCGAGATGCTGAGCTTGCTTTTCATTCATCAAAGCAGTGAGAATGTTTTGATTTATGTCTTCCCCAAACGATCTGCGCTGGCGTTCTGCTAAGAGGCCTGAAACAGGAGGTGGCAAGGATCTCGTCGGCCGAGCTCGATTCAGGTCTGTGCTCAGTCATCCTGCTCCGAGAATTTCTATTCATAACGCCTAATGAGCTCTCTGATGCAAAACTGATTGAGACCGCAGGGGCTTTGAATATGGACCGCCCCCAGCACGAGAAACGGGATTTCTTTTGAGAACACAAAGCCGCTTCCCGCCGGGTCAGTCTACGACACAACTATCGCATGGGCGTTCAGCACTTGGTTGGGAAAATCGCGAATTGAATGCCGAACATGCTGCTGATAGTGGCTTAAGATCGCATTGCACCTCTACCATTGTCTTTCAAGAGCTATTCCCAACATTAGGGGGTCTCACAGTTCAATTATTTTGAGCCATTCTCCGTCTATTAACCCTCCCCCCCCTCATTTTCGGCTCAATTTCGATATTGATTGTTAAAATCACACTGGGTGAGATGTCTCTGTCATGCATCGCACCAGATAAATTTTGACATTTGTGGTGGTGGAGAATGGACAAAAAAATGGACAAAAAAAATGCTACTGTGAACGACCTTAATCATCCTCGGGCCAGTCCAAACTTTCTTTTGCTTCGACCTCATCTCCATTATGATGTGCATCCCGTAGCTCTGTCTCAAATATATCCCGCACCCTTTTCGACACCGAAAGCGGATCACGATGAAGTCTCCCCCGAGATATTGCGAGAGTTATCTCTCGGACTTCGAATATTTTGATGGTTGTCTTGTCTCCCAGCTGCTCCTTCTCTTCATCACTCAAGCGTTCACTGCGCTTAGCGAACTCTTCATATCCTGCTTGTAATAAACCTTTGCAACAGTAGGTCTTCCCCAGAATGACCCGCTCGATCGGGAGGAGCTGCGACAGCGTCAATTGCTTGATTGCCTTCCGCCTTAGTTCTCTGAACTCCCACAGGGTGGACAGTTTCAGCACAGAAGCCCACTCCTTTGTTCCCATTTTGATTGGGTTCTTCGTGCGTTTGTTCAGCCTAGTGGCAGTGATATCAGCAGGGATGTGCACCCCAATCATAGTCTGCACTTGCTCGGGGTACATAGCAGTGAGCAATGCTGTGAAATCGGCTTTCTGTATCGACTCGAGCTTGATCGGAAGCCCGTCGCTGCGTCCTTCCAGGTGTTTGGACGATGGAATCTGGAACATGTCGCGGAAGATACTTGAATCATGCTCAAAGTAGGTCCTTGGGACTTTGAAAAGCTCGTCTTCTACCTTGTGCTCATATGCAACTTGAACAGCTTTCTATTTTTCTCGACTTCACTCACCAGGAACGTCACATCTTCAATGTAGAAGCTGGATCTTGTGAATGACCCCTGATTGATCTTATCGCCCGACATGATGGCAGCTGGTTGGTGTCATGATTCAGATCAGAGAAAGCTTCCCTTGATATAGCGCTCGTGACCAACACCCTACTTCATGCGAAGATCTTCCGTTACTATCTGCTTTATTGCGTCATTACTCAAGGGACAGTATTTCTCGAAGATAATATTGAATGCAACAGAGGTTTGTGATTGATAGTATCGTGCTTGGTTGATTATTATGATGCTTCGCCTACATGATGCTTCGCCTACGCCGCTGACTGACCCATTACATTAATGTTATCCCTTTTACCTGGTCCTACTTTCTACACGTCTTCTCTGACACCTGAAAATTATTTTGCTGTTTCAATGTGCGATATCAAGATCCCTTGTGGGCATAGCGCTTGAGTATTGTGGACTGGATGGGCTGCGAATCGATTGCTCAGGATAGCCAACGCCTTGGCACCACACACTGGCACGCCCTCATTATTTCTGACTTGCATTGAATAACCTTTATGCACGGTGCTGACTATTTGCGCTTCCATCGAAATGGAAGTGGCTATATTAATATTAATTTCTAAGCTATTGAGCGCCTCGCCCTTTTCCTGGCCATCAAGAGATTCGGTGGCTTAGCCTGATCGACTTCCATTTCAACCTCGTCTCCTTCGCCTTGCGCGTCCCGCAACTCTGCTTCAAACCTTTCCTCCACCAACTTCTTCGCGGATGCTAGATCGCGGCCTTCAATGAGGCTATATCCCAAATCATCGAATTCTGCCCTTAAGGCCATCTCGCGAGCCTCGTACACCTTGATACACACTTTATCCCCCAGCTGCTTCTTTTCCTGATCGCTCAGACGGTCCTCGCGGACGACGAGCTCCGCATAACCCGCTTTCAACAAGCTTCTCACATGGTAGTCTCTGCCTAGGACGACCTTGTCCAGCGAGATAGATTCCATTTTTCTCAGTTCCTTGATCGCAGTTAGCCGCAGCTTTCCAAATTCCCAAAGTGTGGACAGTTTGAGGACAGCGGCCCACTCTTTTGCCTCCATGCGGATTGGATTGGTTCCCTGTTTGCCGAGGCTGGGCAGGACGTCAATAGAGAGCCGCATCCCATCAAAATTGTTACTTGCTCTGGGAACATGGCAGCGAGCAATGCGGTGAAGTCCGCTTTCTTGATTGATTGCAAAACGATAGGCAGCTCGTCACTGTCTCCTTCCCGACTCCCCGGCGATGGCATCTGGAACATGTCGCGGAAGACTCTAGACTCTTTCTGGAAGTAGAGCTTTGGGACTTTAAATAGCTCATTCTCTACCTTTGATCGATTGCAAGTATGAGCTGAAGCGATTGGCTGTGTCGCACTGGCCATCACTGACCAGAAATGTCACAGTCTCAATGTAAAAGGTGGGGCTTATGGATGGCCTGTGGTTCGTGGCATCGCTCGACATGATGATGGTCTCAACGATAAGTAGCTTGGGCGTCTATATATGCTGTGCCTGAGGGTCGCGGCGTTTCTTGAAAGTGACCAAATTTTGTTCGTGAGACACATTGAACATGAAGTGACTTGTAATGGTCAAGTTCCACCCATCCTCGCCCCGAGGCCAAGTCGTTTTATGCCCCGACTACTTTATCGCGTACAACTGACGATCCCAGCGCCGGCAAAACGATTACCCACCCCCATAAGCATGCAATCACTGCAAAAGTGAGACGAAGAAATGCCACGCCTTCCTATCCTGCGCACGACCTTATCGATGCCGCCCACAACCACCTCCCGACGTGTCCCCGGCCGCTACCCCCCACCAGGCGACTCCGAAATCGCAGACAGGATCAGAACCCGCCGCGGTGCGCGGGGCCTGACGCCGCTGGATGGGACCTTGCTGCACGTACCGCCGATCGCGGATGGGTGGAACAAGTTGTTGGGCGCTGTGAGGACCGGGGGGAAGCTGGGGGGAGATATTCGGGAGCTGATGGTGCGTCTACTTTCTTCGTAGAATCTTGGCCTTTATGAACTAGAAGACAGATTCTACGCGTGGCCGCGCTGAACGGCGCTGCCTTTGAGTGGATCCAGCATGAACCAGTCGGGCGCGCAGAAGGTCTCAGCACAGCACAACTGTATGCCATCCGCGATACATCCCTGTCAGCGCCCACCCCAAGCGTGTTGACGTCCTTGCAGGCAGCGGCACTCGCTTTCGCCGACGCATCCACCAAGCACGTCAAAGTACCCGACGACGTCTTCGATGCACTCAAAAGCGAGTTGGAGAGCAGTGAAAGTGGGAGCAGCGATGATCTGGTTGTGGAGGCTGTCGCGGTGGTCGCGACGTACAACATGGTTTCGCGTTTCCTCGTATCCCTCGATGTCGCGGGAAAATCGGACGAGGCCGTGCCATGGCCCGTCGATCGCGTCGAGGTATGCACCCTTCCCATTCGTCGCGAGTTGTGCTCACGAGACTCCTAGCACACTATCCAGATCCCTGACACATCTCCCCCGCTCTCGCTGCATGCCACAACCCTCACGCCCCCAACGCCTTCCGGAAAGTGGCTCGTCCTCGTGAACTCCCTCCTCACCGACCAGCACCTCTGGAACAAGGTCACCCCCGCGCTCACCCGCGCAGGGTACACCATCCTCCTCTACGATCAGCGCGGCCACGGGCAATCCACACCTCCCCCCGAAGGAGCAGCATGGACAATAGGCGACCTCGCCGACGACATCGCGCTGCTCATCCGGTCCATCTGCCCCGAGCGCGCGGTGCACGCCGTGGTCGGCGTGTCGCTGGGCGGCGCGTCCGCGCTCGCATTCGGCGCGCGCCACCCCGCGCTCGCACGCAAGATCGTCGCCTGCGACACGCAGGCGCGCACGCCGCCCGCGAACGTCGGCGCGTGGGACCAGCGCATCGCGCTCGCGCGCGAGGCGGGGATGGAGCAGCTCGCGGAGGCGACAGTGGGGCGCTGGTTCCCCAGCGGAGAGGCGCTCGAGCTCGGCTGGGTGCGCGCGATGGTCGCCGCGACGCCGCTGGCGGGATTCGTCTCCTGCGTGCGGGCGCTGCAGGCGTACGACCTCCTCGTTGTGTCGCCGTCTGCCCCTGCGCTGTTTGATGGGCGGCTCCCGGTATTGCTCCTCGCGGGGGGCAGGGACGGTGCGCTGCCCGCCACGCTCGGGAAGCTCGCGGAGGAGTGGAATGCTGCATCTGGTGGAGCTGGAGGGGGGAGAGTGGAGTACGTTGAGATTGAGGGGGCTGGGCATCTGCCGATGGTGGACCGGCCTGAGCAGTGGGTGGATGCGGTGCTGAGGTTCTTGGACGAGGACGCTTGATACGGCCACGTTCACAACACCAAAATGTGTAAATGTATCTATGTATGGGTTCTACTTGAATCAACGTGTATATCTGTGCTGAACTGAGTTATAGGAATCGCGCAGAGTATGGCTTGCCTCGGGCGGCTTAGACTGATTGCTTGTCATCGCTGGAAAGTATGTGCCGCACGCCATTTGATGTCTTTCTTGCTGAACGATCACCATCCACGCTGAGGCTCTGAGTCCATGTTGGCCAATTGAAAGGCAAAGTTAGTCCCCGCATGATTGGAGCGTGATAAGCAACATTCAGATGTCACAAGCACGAGGGGCTCATTCACAACCCAGGCTGGCCTCGGACAGGGTTGTGCGTACATCCTTGCCGTTCTGTGAGCCAAGTTTCATTCGGCTGAATTGTATTTATAAGTCAAGAAACTTTCTAGGAGATGAGGAAGCGGATCATCATGGAGGCGCTATGGAGCAAAGAAAACTTTGGAGCTGGAAGCAAAGAGTGGCGACGGATTCTGCACTAGAAAGATTGCTGGCGAGCAATTACAGGGTGCAATTTTGAAAATACGAGTATGCTCTAATCTATAGTAACTATGATTCCGCCGCTACAACGATAGTTTCATATAACATCAGTACCCGTTAGTTTTACATCGGTACCCGTTAAGCGTCCACCGACAAATTTCGTTCGTGTTGCCTGCGGACCCCTCTTGCCCCCTCGCCCGCCTTTGACTCCAATCTGATACCGTCATTCCAAGCCCTCCATATGCTCGGGCTTTTCGCAGGTGAGAGTGAAATCGGCTCTCCTTTCATAGCACCATTGTCGAGCAATATGCGTTGAATCGTCACGTCAGATTTTGCTGCGCGCAACGCTGTTCCATATTTCCCACCCCGGATGTTGGTTTCGGCACCCCGCTCTAGAAGTAATTTGACAATTCCTTCGTGAGCTTTATGTGAAGCTGCTTGCAAAGCAGTGCAATAAAGCCCAGCCTGTGCGTTGACATCTGCGCCTGATTCGAGCAGCAGTTTGACCGTCTCAAGGCGCCTGCTCGCTGCTGCTGCCTGCAGAGCCGTACCATACTCTCCCCCTTGACAGTTAACATCGGCATGCTTCTCGAGCAGCAGCTCGACGATGTCCTTGTTGTCTCCATATGACGCTGCTTGCAATGCAGTGCCGTATACGCCTGCTGGAAGATTGACATCGGCGCCATGGTCGAGAAGAAGTGCTACGGTCTGCTTTTGACCTTCGAATGCAGCTCCAGCCAAAGCATTGCCAAATTTGCCACCCTGGGAATTGACATCGACCCCCGATTCTAAAAGATGTTTTACAATCCTGTGGTGACCACCCCAAGACGCTGCTTGTAAGGCGGTCCCGAAGAGGCCTCCTTGAAGGCTGGCATCAGCACCTCGAAGGAGAAGAAGTCTAAAGGTCTCCGGGTGTCCATTTCCTGCAGCTGCTTGTAGCGCAGTGGAATAATAGTTGCCTCCCAGAAGATTAATCTTCGCGCCGCTGTCGAGCAGCACTTGAACGGTCTCCATGTGTCCATTTCCTGCTGCAGCATCCAAGGCGGTATCGTAATATTCCCCACCTTGGAGATTGGCATTGGCTCCCTCATCGAGAAGGAGTTTGACGATCCCTGTACGACCATTCCGCGCCGCCGCCTGCAGAGCGGTGCTATAATATCCTCCTTGGATATCAACATTGGTCCC
Organism: Athelia sp. TMB; assembly: GCA_014898675.1. Taxonomy (NCBI): domain Eukaryota; kingdom Fungi; phylum Basidiomycota; class Agaricomycetes; order Atheliales; family Atheliaceae; genus Athelia; species Athelia sp. TMB. Next base: position 110,480 of record JACXVL010000051.1, read on the forward strand.
TCCTTGGAGAAGAAGCATTATGATCTTGCCGTGGCCCTCCCAAGATGCCGCTTGCAAGGCAGTGCCAAAAAATCCTGCCTGGATGTTAACATCGGCGCCCGCTTCGAGAAGCAGCCTAACAACTTCTTCGTGACCCCCATATGCGGCCACTTGGATAGCGGTGCCATATCTACCACCCGTCCGATTGGGATTTGCTCCATCCCTCAAGAGATGGCGAACGATGTTGTCTAGGCCGAATAAAGAAGCATAATAAAGTGGTTGAGCCATCTGATCCACCGTTTTTCTGAGTGACTTTTTTACTGGCACTCCTGCCCAAGGCAAATCGGGATCGCTCATACGAATCCAGTTGAGAAGCGCTGAGCTTCGGTGCGACGCAAACAAATCGAGAACTAATTGATGGAGATGCGGATTTGCATCATTCTCGACGGATTTTAGATGGAGGGTCACATATTTTGCTGCATATGTGTGAAGAGGGAAGCGTTCGGTCATCGACTCTAGGCATTGAATGGAGTCCTGCGTGTTGAAAATATGCAGATAGACGAGGCAAGATTGAGCAAGCAAAGAATGGGAAGTACGCGCACAGATAGCGAAGGATTTAGCCTGCCCCATCTTGATGCGGTCGGACATGAGGTACTCTTTGACGGAAAAGTGAGCCAGTTTCACGGTGCCTGCAGCATTCAGTCAACATTATGCCACGAACCGCATACTAGCTGCTGAGATAGTCACCTTCCACCTCAGTAATAAGTCCAGAGCAGACGGCTAGTGCAATCTGCGGACTCTCGTATCTCATATCCGGGTCATGTCGTGGACCATTCTCTGCATCGAAATCCACTGATAAGACTTCGGCAATTTCCTCCAAGCGTAATGCACGAGCGGAGAACGCCAGCCAGTGGAGCATCTGGAGGAGGTCACGGGGGTAAGGGCTCTTGATGAGAGTCTGCTCATAAGTCTCTTCAAGGCTTTTCGGCAATCCCTTGAGCTGCGCCTTCGCATCTCTCGCATTGAGACATTTTTGTAAACCATCCATCTGAAGGGCGACCCATCTGAACCTGAAGGTATAGTTAGTCTATCGTTGTATGCATCTTGAAACCGCGCACGCACATTCCATCAGAGCCCGCGATTAGCGTGTTTTTAACGAGCTTGCGTGTCTCACCCCAGCGATGTTTCGAAGAGAGTTGCGCGTCCAAGTAAGCAGCGATGTCTTTATATAATGCCGCGCCTTGTATGCGGACGGGGCAAATTCTATCGATATGACCGAGAGGCCCTGTGATGTCGGGTTCGGGTCGACTGGTCAACAAGAGGTGAACATTGTTACAGTCCCAGTTGGCGATTGTTTTGATTGATTGAAGGAGTTCTGCCCTGTCTCCACACTCATCAAGGGAGTCTATCACGATGTAGACATGATCGAACCCTTCGACGACTAGTCGAAGGGTATCATAAAGAGCCTTGAGAGATGGCTGTTCGCGGCCAGCTCCGTGATCTTCATAGCTTTCTTTCAACACCGCTGGAGCTCCTCCACAACGGGAGGCAAGTTGAGAAAGTATAGATCGCAAGAGGTTCTCGAAAAGAAGGAGGCCGTGGCTAGCGTCTCTTCTATCGAAGAAAAAATACGCATATCCGGATAATCGTTGAGACTTGCACAAGTCTTTGACATCTTCGATAATGGATGAGCTAAATGAAGGAGTGAGAAGTCACATGAGATAGGCAATTGAGCTGTCACCACCGACCAGAGAATCGTCTTGCCGCATCCAGCTGCGAGAAAAACATTAGTGATGAGGCAACATATAATGTTTGGTACTTACGATCACCATAAATACATACAATATCGTCAGCGTTGCGCCTCCAAGTTGAATATAGATCCCCCGTAAGAAACCAAGACCCAGTGCCTGGGTGATGTTTACGTCGCGCCGCATTATAGTTAGAATGCACATCGGGAGATGCCAGCCAGTCGTATATTTTGACGTCTAGAAAGATCTCAATTAACTGTTGGCCAACGGCATCGTGTTGGCATTGAAAATTTGCCTATCTCGCGATCATGAACGATCATAAGGCGATCTTTGATTGTTGCCAATGCAGTGGATGTGCTTTTTCCGGAGCCATCGTGGATATGTGCGATGTTTATGTTATCACCGCCAAAATTCATTACACGCGCATGACCGGAGACGCCTGCAGTACTGATCATCTGAGGAAACAAGATCAGCTGGGCTTTCAATTCAATAGGACTGGATATTCCGATGCTTACTTGAACATCCTGTCTTCTTTTGAGGGGCGAGCCAACTAGCGTATCCGGTGATGGAGTTCGGTCTTCCGGGGGCTCCTTCTGCATATCGAAACCCCCTGCCAATGGCTTCTCTATAAGCGGGATCATGGAATGAGTAGCGATAACCATTAGGAGATAATGCGAGGGTACCTCCTGAGCTGGTGGGGGCAAGCGTTGGTTCTTCTAAGGAGCTGGTGGTGGACGGGGATTTGACCTCCGCATTTACCATGTTGTGGCTGCGGAGAAAGGGCACATCGCGCGAGCGGCGCTAAAATGGTTGCCAATGAAGACCTTACAAGGGACGAGCACTGCAACAACACCACCATCAAAGTCTAGTAGACGCCCGTGTCGTGCTGTGGAGCCTGAGCGTCCGCGGCCAAGGGTTTGGCAACTTGACGGTGCAAAAGGTGCAATCAGTCAAGATCGTTCACCAAGAGATGCCCGGTTCTCTCAATGAGACGACGCAGAAAAATCTTGGGTGTCGGCCACATGAACGAACTTGAGTAGTCGCCGTCGAGGCAGTGTTAAGTCCGAGCTGACTAACCGAAGCTGAAGATTACTAAGTATCAGAAACACAATGCAAGGCCCGTGTGGCAGTGTATTCAACATCTTGAACTAGAGTGCATATGCCCCATCAGCGGAAAAAGAAGAAAATGTAAGGACAGCATGCGCGAGAGTCTAAAGCACTGAAAGTTTCACTGAGACTTTTTTGCGAGCCACGTGACGCATACACTCTTCTGAGTCTTCACGAGCACGCGCCTACTGGCTAGGCGACGCTCTGTAGCGCTCTGTGTGCTGATTTCGCCTGATTGGAAGATAACAATACACGATATACGGCACGGAGAGGGCCGGCGCCCCCGAATACTAGGAGGAAGAAGACTAACAAATCAGGATGATCGGTTGAAAGTCGTTACTACGTCCTTCATCTCGAATTCAACAGTATCCTCCGCACCCTTGCCCAAGTGTAGCGTGTACTGAGGGTCGTCGAAAATCAGTCCACGGAGGTTCATCATCATCCTAGTGACCTGCGGGTACAAAAGCATATCAGTCAGTGGTCAGTGGTCAGAGGATGAAACACGTACTGTAACGCAAGCGGTGCACTGGAGTGGCCTGGGGATTGAAGGCGATAGCAGGTTAGCAAATTGGTATAGAAAATTGGCCAGTTTATGCTTACACTTTCACGTCGAGGCAATAAGTGCAGTTAAACTGGCCCATGACTTCTTTTACAATTATCGAGGCTAGTTCCAGGGAAAATCAGAGAAGCTCGACTGAACCGGGACAGATGGCGCACCGAAGACAATGACAAAGTAAATGATCGAATCGCGCGCCAGCACGGCCACTCTGAAAACAAGGGATAGACTGTGAGAATGAGGCAATCGATATCAGAGTGATACTGACGTGCGATTGCGGTCTCCACGGTAAATTGGCAGCTTCAGTAGCGTAAGAACGATGATTACAATCTCTATAATAATAAACGGGAACCTTCAAGGAACGCAGTTAGCTTATACAATCATAGGCGCGACAGAAATAAGCACCATAGGCTCCAGTAGCTCCCCCTCGTAGGGTTGTAAGAACATCCGGGGAGGTAATAATACCACGGAGAAGCTGCCACCCAACGCGTCGGAAATCAGCCAATCGCGACGTGGGCGAGTAGAGATACTCACCGACGATAGAGGGCGTAAATACCGCGGTGTTGATTACCAATGCGAGAATGCATACTAACAGGAGGTTAGTCTCAGATACACTTCGAGCGGGTGAAGACGACATACTGGCGAAGAAAGCGAATAACCAGAGATTTAGTTGCTTGAGTCACTTGTCAAGTATCTATATAACATGGATAAGATTGGTTGTACCTTTCTACGGCCCCCTACAGATAAGCGATTTAAGTAAGCGCAACCAAGGAAAAATTGTGGAAATAAGCGCACAAAGAGCGGCGACTCTAATCAACAGAATCGCTTCTGCTGTACCGTAAGTGATGACAGGCGTCCTGTCAAAAATGCAATCAGCCCGCATAGCAGGAGCTGCTAAACGGCACTAACCACAGGCTTAATCTCTCGATGAATGTACAGCTTCACCGCGCGATATTAGTTATCAGCGTAAAGGCTGGGCATGAATTACCCACTACTGTATTGGGTGAGAGGAGAAGTTAGCGGGGGATATGATATGAGGGTAGAAGAGGTACATGCATCATCAGGTAACGGGAATATGAAGTTCGCTGGATGGGTCAAGCGAAATGAGAAAGGCATAGCAAAGGACAGCGGGCGTGAGTTACCCGAGGTATAAAATCTGTACCGGGGAAGCTAGTCAGTGGTTTGAATTATGACGAGGAAGATATGGCCTCTCACATCATCAGAAACGGGACGATATATCGGTTGACGAGGAATAGTATTTTGGGAAGTCGCCAGTTAAGCCTAGGGGGTAGCCATTGAGAACCGCGGTTCAAGCCCCCGCGAGTGAAGTAATTTAATGCGTACGTCCATATCCAGTCCACCTGCGATGAATGAGCACTTTCGATGGACAGCGCGCGTGTCGGCGACGTACCTCCATGTTGAAAGTCAATGCATGATCGTACAAGACAAACACCTGCGCCAAACGTGAGCATGACGCACTCTCTTTTATGATACCGGAGCAGGCTTACTATAAACGCAACTAGTCGCACGACTAACATTAGGTCGGGCTACATAGCAGGCTAAAGACGGGCTCACGGTTCATGCTGTTGCTCGAGCGAGTCATCCGAAAGACCTCATTGGTGCTAGCATCGGGGGGATAGTACTCCGAGGGCAGGGGGAGGGACATGCCACTCGGGGAGATGGTGAAGGGGAAAGCAAGACTTCGACGACGCGCTGCCCACCTGGTTGCCTCGTGGAATGGCAATATTAGTATGATGGATAAGGATGCATCCCTATGCCTCCGCACTGTCGGAATGGCGGCCGGTACACCAGCTCAGGAACGAATTTGATCAGATCAGGCCGATCCTCACTCGATTTGCCTGATTAGTGATTTCGGTTTTCGGAGTTTCAATAATGAACCGACATTTATTCTGCATGCGCAGGCTCTGATGATTTCTGAAAGCCCTAGCGCTCAATGTCAATTCTCCTACAACCTGGCTACGATGATACGTACCTGTTGGAGCAATATTATTGCATCTGTCACCATTCGAATGGTCGTGCGCTACCTTATCAACCCAGAACGCCCCTGACCTTTTAAACAGTCCGCGTTCAGCATGGTGCAAAGGGCGAACTATATCACGCAATCCCAAGCTCAGATAGACAACGCTCTTACCACTTTTAGCATTCGACTTGCAGGAAGCACCCTCGAGATTCGCTCTCCCCTGTATCATGATCTTTTGCCCTTGCAGATTACTGCACTCATCAGATTTCGCTGCATAATAGAACATCTTGAATTGTTGCATCAATCCCTCGACACCGCTAATACTCACGGAGCGTGAGTGAGGCTGGTGAGCAGGCTCGGCGGTCTTACCGACGGAATCCCGCAAATATTCCAACCTACATATACCAGCCAATATCCATAACCGAAATTTGCCGAGCCCGCGGCAGGAGATCCCAGGAAATCTCATCGAAGCGATAGCTCGGCAATTAGCAAGCGGCCGCAAAGATGTTTTCTGGACTGTGGTGTTATTCGGTTTGGGAGGATGATCATGCCATCCGGGACTGCCGATATTCAATGCTTTATGGCAGCAAAAGTTACACAAGAAGCAATGTTCAGTGACTGGCCAAGAAAAGACCCGTCGATTTGCCCACCAGCATGTGAGCGTGACACCCCACAATTTTGCATGGCTTCACTCTCCATGAACATACATCGCGCTATCGCCACCTCCTTCCGTTACACATGTGTCGTGAGAGCTGCGCGCCAGCAATGATCCAGAGGGCCAAGCGCAGAAACCGATAGCCACAACAAACTGGCGCATCACTGTTCAATGAAGTAGTACCCCATCCTGCTTTGAAGAGACAAGAGCCCTAGTATTCTTCCTACGGGAGAGAACAAGTCCTTCTAGATCTTGACCTGATATCTGAAACATGTATCAGCTTGCTCCAGGATGCCAGGAACCGTTAGATGGGCGCACCAGAGACCCATGAAGCAATCAAGCTTGGAAGACGAGAACATCGTCATGTCAACCGAATAATCTGGTGCTGGCATTGTCCGGGCCGATCCGGGCCCCTCCGAGTGGCGATTCTAATCGCTTTCGCAACCTCCGACTCGGAGTCGCGTCACACCTTCAAGTGCTCGATGACAACCAACACTCCCAGATCGCGACCAGCCATACGAGCCCTCCTGATCGATCTGTCTGGAACACTTCACATAGGCTCGAATCCCACCCCCCGCGCAGTCGCCGCCCTTCAGCGCCTCCGCTCTTCCCGACACATCCCGTTCCGGTTCTGCAGCAACACAAGCAAGGAGAGCACCAGGGATGTGATATCACGATTAAAGTCAATAGGCTTTGATATTCACGACCATTCAAGTTCTGGAGGAAAAGGAAAAGAGGTGTGGACAAGTGTAGGGGCTGTAGGGGAGGTCCTGGCGAAGAAGCGGCTCAAACGGTACGCCTCATGGCAAGTTCGAGGCAGGCTAACAGATGTCTAACTGCAGACCGTTTTTCCTCCTCTCGGACTCTGCGCGTGAAGAATGTGCATCTGTATTGCCAGTACCACCCTCGGATGCGTCATATGACTCTGTAGTTGTCGGTCTTGCTCCATCATCGCTACACTACAACAACCTCACCACGGCTTTCCGGATTCTCGTTGGAGAGCACGAAACGTCTCCTTCGTCATCTGGACAAAGATCCAAGCCCAATATCCCGCTGATAGCGACCCACAAAGCGAAGTACATCCAATCTTCCTCTGGATTGTCGCTCGGCCCTGGCCCCTTCGTACAAGCATTGGAGAATGCGGCAGGCGTCACCGCAGAAATAGTGGGCAAGCCGACGCGCGCGTTCTTCCAAGCAGTCATCGACGATCTTGGCCTCGAGGATACGCCAGAAGAGGAGGGGAAGATCGTCATCGTCGGCGACGATATCCAATCTGACCTTGGCGGGGGAGCGCTGGAGCTTGGGCTGTGGCGGGTGCTTGGTGAGACATCGCAATGCATTCTATATCTGCAAAGCGGGGCTGATTGGGACTGTGCAGTCAAAACGGGAAAGTATAGAGCAGGAGACGAGAGCAAGGCGGGGGTACAACCTCCAGACGAGGTTTGTCAGGATTTCGCGACGTTCGTGGATAGTTTACTGGGGAATGGGGGTATACATGCTCGCTTGTGAAGAAGTTCTGCGTATGCGCCTAACTATTGGCCTCCGAGCACTCTTGTGCTCTAGCTTCTCTTCTCCGTGAAGCGTGCTTTGAAGTTTATTGAATGTAAACCGACGATCCTTGAGGCAAGCGTGGTGCTTGATATCATCTCGTCCGACTGTTCACAGCAGAATCACTGGCCACTGCGGCTTGGGAACATCGTATTTCGCTCAAACCCGAGTTTCTAGGTGCTAAGGATAGGGCAAGTTGATGGGCATACATCGATACAAGAACTTGGCTGATAATTAGAGAAGAAGGGCGCCACGTGGCGTGCAGCCGCAGCTCAATCAGCGTTGACAGTTGTTGACCCATGTTGACCCGTACTGACCTTGACACACAATTGACAGCTTGCGGATCGTCCTGATGTTCAAGAGCAGGAAGAAGAAAGCTACCTTTGACCCGGTCAGCACCCAACAGCAGAATTCTGTCAATATCAGCTCACGCCGATGAGGCGTTAAAAGCCTGCAGAAGAGGATCTCATTGACGAACCCGGACCAGCGGACATGCATGAGGAGGAGGCGAAATACGTGCACATGCAGAGGTACGTCGGGCATCTTCTTTTCCGCTTTTCCTAATACATGCTCAGATTGATTCTATGTAACCTCCAGCGACCACCATGGAGGTCACGGGCAGTCTTCTCATCATGACATGGGCCGATCGAATGCACGATCAATTTTGAACACGCTCAGCCAATCCACCAACGAATTCGCAGCCGGAATCGCGATCTGCATCAAGGCTCTCGCAGACGCCAATGCCAGCCCACCATCCTCCCCCATCATGGTTGACTATCGTGGGCAACGCATGGCATTTGGCAGACGTGGTCTGGGCAGGATGGGTGGATGGGTGCGTTATGTTATTTCAACTTCCCTACTAAAACTGACCTGATGGAACCCCCAATGATAGGATGCCATTCGAGCAGTCATTCAAGCCATGTTTCCTCAACGCAAGATGCCTGAGCCTGCACGCATCCTCGTCGAAGCCCGCCTATTCACCGAGGATGGCGCCCCGGACCGCCGCCCTGTTGGAGTTGATGTCGACTCCTGGGGAGAATTGTTACCCTATATCCACACACTCTACATCCTCGAAAAGCCTGAGCCTGTCTTGACCAAAAGTCGTGATCGTGACCGCGACCGCGACCGCGACAGAGATAGAGATAGAGACAGAGACAGAGACAGAGATCGTTACCGGGATCGAGATCGAGATCGTGACCGGGATCGGGACAGGGAAAGACCGACGGATAGAGACAAAGAGCAGAGGCCTCCGCGAGAATCATATGCGGTCACAGATACAGGAGTGCGTCTTGTCCAACTATAGTCGACGACGGCATACTTACATCTAGCGCAGCGAGAAGAAGCCGAACCTGTGGAACCATATGCCGAGTCTGCGGGAGGAGAATTGGAGGTACTTGCTTTCTTTCTTATACCAATTGCATAGGCTCATATGATACATCTTAGCATGAGTCGCACAATGACGGGTATCCTCCTCCCGACGAGGACTAGGTCCAAATGTACAACATATGATTCAATTTCTGTCTGTATACGTATTGCTATTTTCTTTTGTCTGTCTAAGAATGAGTCAGAATGACCCTTCAAGCCTTAAGGTTCACGATGTATACAACGAGGTCATCTATCAATTGGAATTCCCTCGATTTCCTGCAATTTCAACACAGTGCGATCCGGGGCAGCTGCGGCCTTCAAGTCGAACCTTCCTCAGCAAATATCTATGAACCCATCGAGCGACCACCGGGCCATCATCACCTGCGATGCTTCACGTCGTCTAGATATTCGATCACTTTCGAAGTACAGATGTTCACTGGTGCCATGCGCTCACTTACCGTTTGCCATGTGGAATAGATAGCTTTTTGATGGCCTTCTAGCGAGAACGTACGACTGTCGATTCTTTGCTAGGTCAGTTCTCCAGTCAAGTCCTATACTTGACAAGAGAAGATCCCCTATTTGAGATAGAACGTGCTCTCGCACTACCAAACAAGGAGAAATAATATTCGAGACAGTGCGATGGGAAGGAGATAGCCATCCTGGTACGGCTCTGGCTGCCGATAAATGCGAGCAGCGCTTTTGGGCCTCAGATTCTGTTTATCTATGAATGAGCGTTTCCAAAGCCCAACACAGTACACACTGATGAATTCATCGAGGGAGAAGTGCAATCAAGTATCACTAATGTCGAAGATTGTACACATATGGGCTAAGTGAGAGAACATGTGACTTGTGTTGGACATGTTCTTGACGTCTACAGTGGCAGTGATCCCGTAAAACATACCGCCCGAAATTTTGAACCTATGGTCCACCACTCTGCTGCTCCCGCAGAGATGGAATCAGCTGATACCAACTTCTATCAGCCAATTTACCGCTACGCAGCGTCCTTGGAAGCTCTCAGCCAGCGAATCACAATCAAAAACTGGAAATCCAGAACGCCATAATGAGCGATCTGCGTTGCGGAAGCAGAAACTAACCGAAGACATTTGGATTGCTGTCGATAGACGAGTGTCAGGAAGACAGCTGAGGTGTTGAGATAAGAGAAGTATACATGACCTGGCTGCTATCCGCCACACTTACAGATGCGCGTGATAAGACGCCGAAGTCTGCTATAAGATACCACTTGATAAGTCACTTCGATTTTTGATCGCTTCCCCCCGCGGCAGTTTGGCCAACATCGATATAACGAGGGAAACCCTGTCTATGGCCCCAGCAGATGGTAATCGATTATTGAGGGGCTGGTCTGCGGCTGATATCAGGTTCGAGTTGGCATAGGTATATTTGCGCACGCACCCCTGTTAACTTCCATCCAGCTGATATGATTGTCTTTATCTGCAAATCATCTCCCTCCATTGCGCTCACGGATGAAGATCCTATTGCTAGGTGGACTGTCGCTAGGATGTTATCTGGCATCCTACAGCCACGATGGTGCGCTACACAGTCCGATTGGTTGAGCATCCTATTCTAATCGTCATGAGAAGGTCAATATACGCTGGCGGGCAGACACTCACCCATATAGCACATCCCTTCCCCTCTGAAACCTGCCTTGCTCCCTTGCCAATAGAGCACATCGTGCTGACGTGCTGATCATAGGCTACAAAATTGGTCTTTGCGCTGTGAGGGAACACCGATGAACGATTGCAGCTTTGCATGCGGCGCTGGATATGAGACCCTACCATCTATCTGGTGAGCCCATCAATTCTGCGTATCGCTCTCCTGCGTGCATCACTGACCTCAGTTGAGCATCATCGCCGCCTATTTCGACGATACCAAGGACGTACTTCGGAAACCACTGAGATGCGACGCTTTGTTGGGGCGGCCTCAAAGTTCGATGTGGCCGTTTGTCTCACTCAACACTTCCTATTCATCAGCACAGTACCACGGATCCTAGTGTAAGCATGTCTGACAGCCGACATGCGACTCTCAGGCGGGCACCATGCGTGCAGCTTGCATTTCCTCGGAGGTATCTGCTCCAACACTCCGAGTCCCGACACGGCATTATCCCGCGCAAAGCTGTACATTCCTGGTTGCCATTGTGGTATCTTGTCTCTACGAGGCCAGGAAGAAGAAGAGTAGTTTCCTTATGGACTGCGGGGATTACTCACCTCCAGCTTCGTATTCTCAACTTGCGCGGTGTGGTACCCAATGAGCCCTCGCATCACACACTGGCAGTTCAATAAACCATCCCTGGTCAATCGCACTTGGTTTGGGCAAGAAATAAGATCAAGATTTCGGGGGGGTTTGTCAATGCACATCATGGGGTCGTACCTTGGGGCTACCGAATGTTCTTTGGCTTTCGAGACATAAACGGTCGTACGTTGGCACCTGCTGCTCCACCTCCGCCGTGATAATTCGTCATCTATGGCAAATGACTGCCAATGCGTTCCATGTGTTGCTTTCTGTCACAATTCCAAACCCAGCATTCCGAATTGCACAGGCTCGACAATATCACGACTTGCAGGTAGTTACGGATCTGCCAATGGCCGGTTCTGACAGTTCGAGACTGAGGTCCTCGCGGGCACCGCCATGCGGCAAGTCCGCTGATAAGAGGTGAGTGCCTGCGAATTGATTATGTAGGCACCACATTTCGACTGATCACCTTCGAAGCACAGAAATCTAATGAGGCCATGTGCTCAGTCGTCGCTTCGGTTGATCGTTGCCCATGTGGAGGAAACAACCTTTTGATTGCCCGTATGTGGAAGCACATGAGCAAGGCGATAGAAGGGAAAGGTGAGCTGGTCGAAGTCGTGTATGACGCGATCAATGTGCAGAGTGGGTCAGATTCGTTATCGGAGTTCTTTGGAGCGTGCAAGGAACATTGTTGGACGCCATGCGAGGCTAGCCGCCAATTACCGTAACCGGAGTATCAGCCCCTATTAGGCCCATCCGCTCGCAGTGACAAGCTTGTGGCCTTCCTTTCTGGCTTGTATTGCTCCGTGGCTACGCGCGGTGTGCAGCTCATCGGGCACCATCTCTACCCCTGGATATTTTGATATAAAATGCAGCCTCCAATCGCTCTAATGTCTTCAGCTCAGTTGTCTACCCATCTCTGCACACTCAGGTCACTCAGTCCTTCCAAGCTTTCTTCACAATGGTCAACTTCAACGCCCTTACTTCCGCGATCATTCTCTCCTTCGCTGTCTCAGCGATGGCTGGCCCTGTTGCCCGCGAGAGCTTCGTTACGCACCCCATCACCAAAAAGGCGTCCAAGTCGATCACCGCGACTTTGGCCAAGGACCAGGCCCGTCTCGCTAAGTACAACGGGGCGGCGGCCAGCTCCGGGACCGTCATCAACGAGGTCGATAGCTACATCGCAGAGGTCAAAGTTGGTTCCCAGACAGTCAGTACCCTCTTTCATCCTTGTTGCGGCAAATACTGATAGGATCCCACAGTTTGACTTGATCGTCGATACCGGCTCTTCCAACACCTGGGTTGGTGCTGACACCAAGTTCAGCAAGGGTTCCACCGGTGTCTCCACCGGGAAGTCCGTCTCGGTCTCTTACGGCTCAGGCTCTTTCTCTGGAACCGAGTACACCGACACTGTCACCTTCGCAGGGCTCACCGTGACCAAACAGTCCATCGGTGTCGCGTCCTCCTCCACTGGATTCGATGGTGTTGACGGCATCTTCGGGGTTGGACCCGTCGACCTCACCGAGGACACCGTCTCGTGAGCACTTTTCTTAACTGTTCCCTTATCAGTTTCTCATTGGAATTCAGTGGCGCGTCCACCGTCCCTACCTTCCTGGACAACCTCTATTCCCAGGGCTCAATCTCCACTGAGGTCCTCGGTGTCTCATTCGCCCCCGAGAGTGGTTCAGATGACGACGATGCCAACGGTGAACTCACCCTCGGCGGAACCGACTCCTCCAAGTACACCGGCTCCATCACCTACGCCGCCAAGTCGACCTCCTCCTCGGTCGGCCCCTACTGGGGTGTCGCCGTCTCTGCCATCAAGTACGGCAGCACCTCGCTCGGCTCCGGCTCCGGCATCGTCGACACCGGCACCACCCTCATCTACATCCCCTCCAGCGCCTACAGCAAGTTCCTGAGTGCTTCAGGAGGCAAGACCGACTCCTCCACCGGCCTCGCCAAGTTCACCACGAAGCCCACCGGTACCTTCTCGTTCACTATTGGTGGCACCACCTTCCCTCTGACGCCCGCGCAATACCTCATCCCCACCGCTCAGTACTCCAACTTCGGCATCTCCGGCAGCGGGTACTACTCGTGGATCAACGACGGTGGATCGTCAGGCGTCGACTTCATCATCGGCCAGAAGTTCCTCGAGAACTACTACTCCGTCTTCGACACCACGTACGTGCATTCTTCATGACTGCTTTTCATCGCTGACATGCAACCTCGATACAGTAACAGCCGCATTGGCTTCGCCACCGCTGCTTAAAGTGCCCTTTTCAGGGGCTAAGGCTGTATAATTTTCAATTATTTGTTTATTTGTTGTTGTGATACCACCGGAATCAAAAGTTGTTGTAACCATTACCATCGTTTTCCTGCTCTCTTTTGAGAAAGAGAACAAGTTCATGCCACAACTGTGACCGGTTACAGTTCCAGCAGCGAGCCTTGCCCAAACCCCATAAATAACATGGCGCTTGCGTCGAGAAGATGGCGAATATGCTGAGTTGGCTAGCGAATATTACACGAACTTGCTTCCATTTAAACCACTTGCACCATAGCACTTGACTCAACTACGTGATGTATAGCAAAACTTCATCTTATTTCCATGGACCTGTTTATGAATGACCCTCAGACCCCGAGATGAATGAAAGGAGCCCATCTATCAACCGGAACTTTACCAGTTTCTCGCAACTTCAACACCGCTCGATTGAGTGCAACAGCTGCCTCCTCCGGGTCGAACGCCCCCACACCATTCCTCAGCATATACTCATAGAAGTATCGGGCGATTACTGGGGCATCATCATCTGCGATGCTCCACATCGTCCCAACGACAGAGGGGAAGCCGGAGAACTGCAATCCCGCGGCGAGATGCATACTTTCACCAGGTAAATGGCGCAGTCCCGCAGCTGCATGGCAGACGGAAAGGAATGCGAAGCGGCCTGCAGTCATTCTCTTGGATGCAATCTGACCGAGTTCGAGGAAGCCATCGTGAAGAGCGAATGCTGACTTCATGCCGAGGAATGGGTGTTGAAGTCCATGGCATGCGAAATGGATATGGGAACTTGTATCTAGAGCGCTTGAGACGCTAGAAACAGTTGCCTCAGAGCCGTTCAATTGAACGATATTCTCTTCTGGCCATTTGGCAGAGGCAACTATCTCTTTGAGCTCAGCTGCTTCGTACGTGGCCATCGGGAGTGGTTTTTGCCCGATAGTGTTGGGCTGGCTAACTACGAGCAGTTTCGGTGGGCTATCAAGATTTGTTAATTTATGTTGGCGTGCCTTCAGCAAGGAATCGACATTGTTGATGTATGAAGAGACCACAAGCCGGCTGACATCGAGAGCGCCACCCGGTCCTGCAGCATGGATAGGCAGAAAAGTGGCAGGGCCCGTGGGATACCACCATATGCGGCGTTCTGGGAAAGCTAAATGAGAGACGCTTGTGGGGATATTCATCCTAGAGAATATAGGCGCGACCATATCATCCCATACTGTTCGCAGTGCAGGTCTAAAGAATGTCTTCAAGTAGCGACGATGCTGTTCTGCGGTACCATGTAGTGGTCTCTTCAGGATAATATCCGATGACAATTCAGTGAGCGAATGTAGGCTGAGGTTTGGCAGAGGAATGTGCTCGATGGAATGGGTACTATCAGAGTCGAAAATGAGAGCATCGACTCCGGCGAAACTGACATTGAGGACTATAATGTGGCCACCCTTGGCAGCCTTTCGCAGCTGGCCAAAAGGAACCGGCTTGAGAAAATATCTGAACTGGGGCAGCATCCGCACGCGATCCACCAGTCCTTCCCACCTTGCGACGAGACGGTACCGACTCGCGACAGTTTCATCTCCACCAGGTGTTGAATACGATGCTTCATCGGAGAACATTCCCGCATCCAGCTGCCGCCCTAACACCTCAAGTTCTTCGGCGAGCTGAGATTCAACATCTCGGAGTCTCCCCAAATCCACACGTAATGACGCCCCCTGCTGCCACAGCACAGATCGAGATAAGTCCAGCAGCTCCACAGCGGTTTCGAGCCGCCCGAGACGGATGGCACAGCTGGCTGCTAGAGTGGTCAAGGTCTCGGAGCCTTGTTCAGATAGCCAATTCTGCCTGGATTCTGTGCTTAATCCTAGCCATGCAATCTTCGGCAAAAGATCTAGCATAGTCTTGTATGCTTCCAATGCAGATTCCAAATCATTGGCCTCAGTGGCGACCACAGCCCATTTTCTAGCAGCTGCGAGAGCAATCTGTGGATAGGCGGTCCGCGCTTGCGATGCGGGCCGCAAGGCAGAAATGCACGACTCTAAGTCGGCAGAATCAGAGGTGCGGTTGTATAGTTGGGCGAATGCTAAACCGAGTCGATACAGGCACTTCACCTTCTCCGCGTGTTCATCGTCAAAGATCTGGGCAGCAACCTCCAGAATCTCGATTGCTTCTCGCAAGTTAGCCTCATTGTCCGTCTCCCTACTCAGCTTCGTCAAGGCATCTCCGAGATTCGAAAGATAGTACGGAGAGTAGGCATGGCTGTCTTCCGTCAATGCTAGTGCCTGTCGCAGATTGGCTATCGCACTCTCTAGATCATCGAGAGATCCTCGATGGACGAAGCGCACTTGTTGAGTGCATGCTAGATCGGAAAGCCATTCCGGGTTGGGTTGTCCGGCGGTCAAGGTGACCGCATGTTGCATATGCGCGACCGCATTTTCTATGTCGCTTGACTCCTTGACTCGTACAAAGCGACTGAGCTCAGCTTCCGCGAGGTTGAGGAGTAAGCCCGGAAATTGATGGTGATCATCATGAAGCAGGGCTACCGACGCCCGCAAATTTGATAATGCGAGCTCTAGATCGGGCAGCTCTCCGAGGCGTGAATACCGCATATGCTGGCTGCACCCAAGGTCGGTTAAGTAGCTATATTTCTTTGGGTCCCCATCGATGGTTTGAGAAACCGCTTCTTGGTAATTGGCGATTGAGTCCTCCATGTCAGCCAGCTCTCCTAGACGTTTGAATCGCGCCATCTGCGCACCCCCTAAGCGACAAAGGCAGGCGAGCCTGAGGGGGTGCCCCTCTGGTGCTCGCTGAAGCGCATCGTTGTGAGTCCGGATTGAATCCTCAAGATCCTCCATGTGGCCATGACAATGGAAGAGTTTTAAGAGGCTTCCCGCAAGATTCGAGAGCAGGTGTACCCTGCGCGGATCTGCATTATCCACTAGCGCCAGCGCCCGCCGTTTATACCTGATAGACGCCTCCAAATCCTCTGGGTCTCTTAGCATAGAGTAACGGTCACCCAAACTGCTCCCCAGGTTTGTCAGGATGAGCGGCTTGAAAGGGCTGCCATCCTCGGCGAGGCCGTCCGCTTGCAGAAGATATTCGATGGCGCTGCTGATGTCTGTGAGGTCGCCTGTGCACTTGAACCGCTGGCCGAGACTGGAACTAATATTGACCAGCATTTCCTGCCTCTCCAGTTTGTCATCTGTGGCGAGAGTCAATCCCTGGCGCTGGCTGTGGATGCTGATGTTGAGGTCGGCGACATCGCCACACCTTGCAAAACGCAGTTCAAGTGCGACAATGTAGCTTGTCAAAACATCAGGCAAAAGGGAGTTGTCAACATCAGGAGAAATCGCTGTAACGGCTTGGCGAAAACACGAGATTGCTTCGTTCAAGGCCGGGAGGCGTCCGTGAGTGTGGAATTGGTGCAGTTGATGGGCGCCAAGTTGCGTGAGGTGGTCTACAAGCATCTCGTAGGCGAGAGGCATTTCTTCGGAGCTTGGGCGGGTCATGCTGAGAGTAAGTGATCCCAAAACGTCGTCACTTCCTTCTCCCGATAGCAGGTGCAGTGAAATACCTAAGTGAACGCGAGCGCGTCAATTTCAACGTGTTTCCTCTTTCAGTAAGTGGGACAACTCTCTTACATTCTTTGGTTTCGCATTCCCCGAGTAATGACTCCACCGGAGACATGGCATAGCATATGCACAGATCGTCATCCTGTACATCGCTAGATATGTTTCGAGATTGCTGCAAAGAAATTTGCATTGTTTGCGATGTACCACCCACTCTGCCCCCCACAGTAAGCGCCTGAAGCATATAAACAATAGCAGACCTACACAAGAACTCGTTCCCTCCAAATCAGGGGTGCGTTAGCGCCAATTAAAGCAGTTTGATAAGATCTCAGGTCAAGTTCGATATCTAGGTAGTAGACATTGGCTGTATTGTCTTCACTACTCCCTAATGAGCGAAGAAGATTGACAGAATCCACTGAAAGGCGGCGTAATTAGCTTCATCCTGAAGAAATATCTCCTGTACGTACACTGTAACGCAAATACCTCTTTGTCGGAGCTCATGGGCGGTCTCTACAAGGCGATGATAGGGCGGTTCTTGAGGCTTTACTTCTGTGCCAAGGAAGCTTGAGGGCAGGGTGAATTGGAGTTACTTTGGCTGAACGATGCCTTGGCAGAGTGAATGTCACTGGCGGTAATCAGGCAGAAAACCGGTTCCTGGACGGGCATTCCGTAGCAGACCTGACCATTGAAAGACGCTCATGTTAGAGAACACACAGAGGGGGGAAGATAAATTGATTCTCTCCCGGTAGATGAGCATGGGAGTCATCACTGTCATAGAGAAATGGGAGGAACCTGGGAGGAACCCAAGATTGTTGAAGACTCACCAGGTGCACAGATGGATCTGTGCGATGACCAAATGTTGAAAAAATGTTGAAAGAAACTTTATGTCCGATTCCGAGTCTGTGCATGGCAAAGATGTAGTAAAAAGTTTAAAATTTAGTTCAAGATCTGTCCCGCACCCAGACGTTACAGCAGACTTATTGTATGTTGCACAAATGAATTTTGATCACTTTTTCTTTGTCTGGCGCATGGCCAGATGCTAAAAAATATTTTCAATTGTTTTCAACATTCGGTCGCCCTCCCGACGAAGAAACAGGGTTTTAAGTCTGGGTATTGTCCAGATGCCCCGGTCCGCCCCGCCAAGCCCGGGCCGAAGCATCTGCGCTCGAGGAACACTTAAAATCCATTTTTTCGTCGGGAGGGCGACCGAATGTTGAAAACAATTGAAAATATTTTTTAGCATCTGGCCATGCGCCAGACAAAGAAAAAGTGATCAAAATTCATTTGTGCAACATACAATAAGTCTGCTGTAACGTCTGGGTGCGGGACAGATCTTGAACTAAATTTTAAACTTTTTACTACATCTTTGCCATGCACAGACTCGGAATCGGACATAAAGTTTCTTTCAACATTTTTTCAACATTTGGTCATCGCACAGATCCATCTGTGCACCTGGTGACTGTTGATCGCAAGGCAGGCTAAAAGCCCCGATATTGACCCCGACCCGACCCCGACTCAGACTCGTGGGAGTTTATGATTTTACCTGTCACGGTCCCGCCATAATGCAGTTACCCAATTTGAAGTTTGAACTACACTCGACTGCAGCCTCTTCTCCATGTCTGAACAGATACGCTCTATTTTATAATTTAACAAAGAAGGATTCGATACGAGTAAACGTCTTACAATCAATGATTGTATCCTGTCTGCTAAATCTAGGCTTCGCCCTGTCTGTCAACGTTGGCCGTTGTCGAAGGCTCGTGATTTTTCAGAACGGGCTGTCTCATTGGTGAATTATCTTATCACGAATATACATGAATTGATACGGGCAGTCAACAGGTTACATGAACAGAAGGAAACTCAAAGATGAGTTCAAATTTGAACTGTGGATACGTAAGTATATGATCCGGCCCGGGCTAAGGCAATTGCGATTGCCGCCTGCTGCCCTTCTCGT
Source organism: Athelia sp. TMB (assembly GCA_014898675.1). Lineage (NCBI taxonomy): Eukaryota > Fungi > Basidiomycota > Agaricomycetes > Atheliales > Atheliaceae > Athelia > Athelia sp. TMB. The sequence goes on from JACXVL010000051.1 coordinate 129,449, forward strand.
CACTGCCCACAATGAGCTCGAACTCAGTCCTCGCCCTAACAGCTTCATCCACGCGCTATCTCGCGACGCTCGCTCACCCGACCTTCTTTCCATTTCCACTTGGCCTTGTCTTACACGCCGCACGCACCTCACTAGCCCACCAGCACTTAGTGCGCACATTCTCTACATGGAAGAGCACCCCCTGGTCCGCGTACCTGGCCGGCTTCTTCATTCTGGCGTGGGGTGGAGGTGTTGCCTCACATGTCCTGTTAGGCCTGCCCCCGCCGCAGCTGTACAGTGCGCGTCCATGGGTTGGGTACCTCGCCGTCCATCTGGCACTCACCTTCCTCGGTCCCCTCCTCAAGTTTGAGAAGATTCCATCAAGAATAATGGACACCTTATGCCTTCCAATCGATACCCTTTTGCGCGTCATATCCATTTTTTCAGCACTAAACCTCCTCACCCCGGCTCCCGGGTCACCGCTGCAGGTCAACCCTCTCCTCGCCGCGTCGCCCATCGTGCCTCTCTTTCTCGGAGCTATCGCCTCCTCAGGTGGGGGTACTCTCGCCTCCGCCCTTTCGGTATGGGAACCCGAGTGGCGCTTGAGGTCGCCAGGGTGGATGCGCGCAGGCGTGGGGCTGCGCGGAAGCGTGGATGTTTGGGGCGGGGCAGTTGCTGCAGGCGTGTGGTGTTTCCTCGCTGGACAGCAGCCGTTCTACCAGAATCTGCGAGTGACAGTGTATGAGGTTTTGGGAGTGAAGCCGACGGTAGTGGACGCGGGAGATGCGAGAGCGGTGGCTACGCTCGTGCTGGGCACGCTTTTCGCGTGGAGGGTGTATGGTGTGCATTGGGCGCCGATTAATGCTAAGAATGCCCAACAGCAGAAGAAGCTCAAAGGGAACGACACAAAATCGCAGTAGAGGATGAAGGAAGAAAGCAGAGCTACGTACGTGTTCATAGTCCTCTACGTGATACAAGTTTGACAGTTTGCATAGGCCGAATACTATCTCGAACATATCTCTGAATACCAGATCTATCTCTTTTTACAGTAGGATACTTGGACCAAATGGAACTTTCCTTGCACCGAGCCTCGTCGTGTCGTGATTCGTCTCTTTCGGTGTTTCTAGTTCCGCTCCTCAGAGTCAAGACCATTTGGATGTCAACCTCCGGAATAGAGGACTGCAACCTGAAACGAACACGCATCTCATTACGTCCAGTCAATATGACCACTATTATGCACCCGACAGTTTCGCTAATCCGTGAATCCCCGACCTCCCCGGCCTCCTCGTTACTGCTCTCCATCGTTCTGGCAGAAACATCCTCTTATTCTCTCACAGCGCCGTGTGCCAGTAGCGATTCCACAATGTCGAAATTGCCTTTGGAGGATGCAATAGACAGGGCGGTTTCGCCTGTGTGGTTACGGGCGCCGACATCAGCACCCTGCTCCAAGAGCACCTTGACGGTCTTGGAGTAACCTCCCAGCGTCGCACACAACAATGGTGTGTCACCGTCGTCGTCCCGAGCAGCAATATATGCGCCGCGCTCTAGAAGCAGCTTGACGATCTCGAGTTGGCCTCCCCACGACGCCCATGATAGTGGTGTGTTGTTGTGAGAGTCCCGATTGTTAATATCTGCGCCATGATCGAGTAACATCCTAGCGATATCTATCGCACCACCAGAGCACACAGATTCCAATGCCGTGTAACCGCGATTAGTTCGTGCCTTCACATCCGCGCCGTGCTCCAGTAGCAAGGCCACGATTTCAGTATGACATCGGGAGGATGCCTCGATTAGTGCAGAAAGACCCTGGACGTTCTGCGAGTTGACATCTGCGCCGTGCTCAAGGAGCAGTTTGACGATCTGGATGTGACCTCGCCGTGACGCACACGATAGTGGTGTGTCTTTCTGAGAATCAGGGGTGTTGGCATCTGCACCATGCTCGAGTAACATTCTCGCGATATCTATCGCGCCGTTGGAGCATGCAAGCTCCAATGCCGTGTAACCGAGATCAGTCCGGGCATGCACATCTGCGCCGTGCTCTAGGAGCAACGCGACGATATCGATATGGCATTGGTAGGATGCTATGGCCAATGCAGGGTGATCCGTGTCATTCTGAGTGTTGACGCTCGCACCGTGCTCGAGGAGCAGCTTTACAATCGTGGTTTGCCCCTTGGATGATGCCAGCTCCAATGCATCTTCGCCGTGCTGTATATCTACAGCGCTTGGATCCGCTCCTCGCTGAAGCAGAAGCTGCACAATCTCAATGTAGCCAAGGCGTATGGCGTCGAAAAGAGGCGCGGAGTCGGTGCACTGCGCGCCGAAGTCCAACAACAATCTCACCATATCAATATGTCCTTGTCTTGCCGCAAGTTGTAAAGCGGCGACTGGATCATGAACGTGGTGGCCGAAGATGGTAAAAAACCGGATGTTAGCAACCAGGTTAACATCGGCACCACGGTTCAGGAGTAATCTTGCAACTTCTATGTGTCCGGCGTATGACGCGGCATTCAAGGGTGTGCCTAAATTGCCGCCAATGCCGTCCGGATGTATACCATTGTTGAGGTGATATTCCACAACCGATGGAAGACCGAGGGTGGAAGCGTAGTTGAGAGGGTGGGGGATGTTTTCAGTTGTTATCTGTAAATTACGCGGATCCCATGGACGCTCTGAGTTGTATAATCTGATGGAGTTGAGCAATGCGTGGCTCTGACCGGAATCCAATAATTTCAGCACAAGATCCTGGACGGCGGGAGGAGTGGAGTGCCCTATCAGCCGATGGTGTACAATCCAAAACTCAGCGGCATAGGGTGCAAGTGGGAATGATCTATAGTTCTCCTCGTTTATAGAGTCGAGCTTATCAAAATTAAGAAGATAAGCAAGGCAGGTCTGAGTTATTATAGAGTGCGAGAGCCGTTCGTTGATACCAAAGAAGGCCCCATTCCCAGCCCCAATCTGAGCGGATAGGAGGTATTCCTTTACCGAAAAGTGAGCCAGCTTCACAATGGTTCTGACAGAAGGGTCTGATTTCCATGTATAGCCGTCCGCGGGTGCGTCTGTTATACTTGAGTAAATGGGTGTAGGATATTATAGGATATTCACCTGCTAATGCGACCAAGCCAGAACATATAGTTAACAAAACCATAGGATTTCCGTATTTCAAATCGGGATCATATGAAGGCCCATTCTCCGCATGAAGGTCGATCGAGACCACATCAGCGATTTCTTCAATGCTGAGGGCGCGAATAGAAAACGCGAGCCATTGTAATATTTGAAGAACCTCGGAACGGCGCTCACTTCGGGCGAGGATGCGCTCATAAGTTTCTTCCAGATTCTGAGGAAGTCTTTCGAGTTGCTGCTTCACATCTCTGATGCTGAAGCAACGCTGGAGGTCATCGATCTGCAGGGCGACCCACCGAAACCTGTTAAGAGTGTTAGTTTCCATTTCTGTCAGAAGGCTAGGAAAGATAACGCATACATGCCATCAGCGCGATCAGCCAGAGTAACTTTCACGAGCTGCCGGGTCTTCTCGTTCCACATGTTTCTATTAGCAAGCTGCGCGTCCAAGAAAACTTCGATGTCCTTCTGTGACGTTGATGCATCAATCTGAACGCGGCAGAGCCCGACCACAGAAACAAGGCCTTGTACGATGTCTGTCTCCGGGCGACTGGTAAATAGGACATGCAGGCCGTGTATGTTCCAGGTGGCCGTGGAACGAATCCATGCAAGGAGCTCGGCCCTGTCACCGCACTCGTCTAATGAATCTATCATTAGGTAGACGTGATCAAATCCCTCTGTCACATGACGAATGCTCTGGTTGAGAGACTTGAGAGATGGTTGTTCGCGGCCATAGCCATGCATATTATAAAAATCTTTCAGTATAGCCGGAAGTCCACCACAGCGATTGGCTAGCTGTGAGAGCAAAGATCGCAGGAAATTTTCGTAGCGTGAGAGTGCTGGATTTGAATTTCTGCTGTCAAAAAAAAAGTATGCATAGGCCGTCAACGCCCGGGATCTGCAACCTTCTTGAATGTGTTCAATGACAGTCGAACTGTATATTTTCGTCAGCATATCAATCGCCGAGACGCAGTTTCGCATACCAAAGAACAGTTTTTCCACATCCCGCTGTTTTGGACTGCGTCACTGATTTAGACAGCTCTTTCCAGATATATTCACTCACGGTTTCCGTATATGCCCATCACCGCTGCAGGTTTAGTCTTCCATTCGTTAAACTCTACAGCATCAATCAGCCAGGAGCCAGTCCCTAGTTGATGCTTTCGGCGTGCTGCATTGAAATTCTGAGATACGTCTGGTGCAGCTAACCAAGCATGAATCGTGTCGTCTAAAGATATCCTATGAGAGCCCCGGCATTAGACGAATCAGAACCAAGGAAACATACCCAAATCTCTATCGTACAGTATCTTGAGGTGATCGTCGATGGATGCTACTTTTTCGTAAGTGTTAATCCCCACCTGATCATCCATGTAGTTGTTTATGATATGATCACGGCCAATGTTGTAAACCTGGGCCTCGTTGGAAATTCCGGCAGTGTTAAAGATTGGCATCTGACGACGCAGTAAGCATGCAATATTGTATACGCTTTCTCCACTAACCTGCGCTGAAGACAATGGTTTTGAGACATCCCCTTTGCTCCATATGTCATCAACTAATGTCACGGCCTGTGCCTGCTGGATATTCACTGTAGTCCGTACACCCTGGACCTGCTGGAAATATACAGGCCAATATCACGAATTGAACTTGTTGTGTATTTTCAACCACATAAAACTCACTGTGTAAATGGCACGAAGCACGATACGAGTGGCAGTCAAACTTGGATGCGCCTAAAGTATCCTTGGAATTTGAGCGCACTTTCATCTTTCTAAAACGCAAAAAGAACTCACATGCACAAGAAGATGACCCCGCTGGCAAGCGGAGATCATCGGCCAGATGCTCGAGGACAAAGATTTGCGGACTCCGATCTTTTGATACGCCTGTGTGCTGAGAAGTCCGGTTTCATTTTGGACAAAGATTCCGCTGGTCATGGTATCGTGTACATCGAGCTGTACTGTAACATGTGATTTAATCTCGGCGTCATGCTCGTCTTTCAGAAAAAGCTGCCCTATGTGGCGCGTCAGAGTTCAATCGCAACTGAAACGCAAAATTAATCGGGAGGCCTACCTTGTCGGAGGAACTCATCTGCCGTTCCGAGCCATTGTTCGACCGAGCAATCTGCACCGGCTACCTGGATCTTCACATTTGCAGCAAGATGAAGAAAACTGAAAATTATTATTAGAATTTCGCGGGGGGAATGTGCAAGGGCTCAGCTGCGATCACAATGTGCAATGAGTGCGCCATTCACGAGATTCGCGTTCCAGATTCATCTGCGTCCTCACTACCTCTCTTCCATTCACATACACCATGAAGTAGTAGTCATCATCCCTTTCATTTAGTTGATAGGGGTCGCTGGTCACCGATGGCGGGAGTGTCTGCATGGTTTGCGTGCAATTTGTATGAGGCTTGAGCACCAACACTCTTTCAGGAGATATCAAGACACCCAAAGAGCCTCGGGTAGACGATTCAGAAGAAGATAGCGGGATACTTAGAAGGAAAGCAGATATACCGCCAGCCAAATCGAAACGGAGAGAAAAGTGTAATGCTTTAAACAAGACTTAAAGGGTGCGCGTTGCAATAGAGAGCACCCGTGGTTCCAGAAGCAAGGCGGGTTTCGGCGATCAGTCGAAGGTTTCACGATCATCACAGACACCGAGTGTCCATTAATATTGCTCACAAACACCCATCTCCATCAACATCGATAGTAATGACCACCATCAACGATCCTCGCTTCGATATCCTCGTAAGAGATATCACAGATTTGGTGTCCTTGGAGCAAGATGAGCATAAACTCACCACTCTCGTCGCCAAATCACTGCGAGCCGCTCTCGCCGATGGCATCACTCTTCCCAAACCAGTGACCTTACCGCACACCGATAACTATGTTATGTACCCCCTTCACATTGATCCCTCTGGCCGTTTCTCGATCGCTTCGGCGGTCTGGAATACAGACCAGGTTACCCCCGTGCATAGCCACGAGACTTGGGGCGTTGTTGGCATCTACTCGGGCGCTGAGCATGAGCGCGGATATGTCAGACCGCAGCGGGAAGAGCGTCTGGTACCCAAATGCGATCATATGTGGACTGCAGGCCAGGTCACCGTCTGTTGTACCACCGACGATGATGTCCATCAGGTGTCTTGTGGTCTAGCCGACCAGCCATGCATTGGCATTCATATATATGGCGCCAACATCGGCACCCTCCTCCGCTACCGCTTCGATGCAGAGACGGGTAAAGCCACACCATTCGTTTCCAAATGGAGCTATCCTGCGCCTACTGCATAGATCAATGACATTTGTACCATATAGTTCTCGCCACGATCCATGTTTCCGTGTCGGAGTATCGCTGGGAAGGCACTGCAGAAATACGCAGGCTTGTCAGGCAGGTTCAAGTGTCTTGTTTGTAACCATATATCTCATATAACTGCGGGATTTGGCTGCCTGTGACCATTCATACATATATATATATGCTACATGTATGTTTCCATCTTGTAATCAGTAGGGGAGATACAATAGCTATGCCGCATCGGCACTCTCAACAAGAAAGTGGCAGCCAATGCGCTCGCTAATACTCGATCCTCAGCCACATGATGGCCCTGTCGCAAGAGTCGTGATCAAACTTGAAGAGGGCTTCAAACATAACGCCGAAACAACGGTATACTCCCCATTCGTCGCCGAGGGGTTTTAGAATAACATCCTACCTTTTGCATTACTTTCCGCTGTGTCAAATGCATCCTACGCTACTTCAACACCCCCATTTCAAGTCTTCGCACTGCTGCTCTCGCCCACCTCCCGCATGCCAGATTTCGCTGGCTCAATACCCCCAAATAGCTTTTTGTACATGCACAGAGCACTTTCACCCCACTGGCTCAAGATGCCGGTCCAACCATCCTTCACTTGACTGGTGGCATCCACCTCATGCGCGAGGATCAGGTTTGCGATCTCGGTGTGGCCGCGGGAGGTGGCAAGTTGCAATGCGGTGGAGCCCCACATGTCTCGGGCATCGACATCCACGCCCTGCTCAAGAAGCAGCCTCACGACGTCGATGTGCCCATTTGAGGACGCCATATGCAGAAGAAGAGCCTGGATAGCTGATGAGGTGGTCTGGTTTGTTGATCGATAGTGATCAACCCAATGTTTTTCGGCGTAGGTTACGAGAGGAAACGAGGTAGAGTTGGCCCTGGCCGTAGGCTCGACTCTGTTGCGATTGAGCAGATATACGAGGCAGGTTTGGGCAATCATTGAGTGCGAGATGCTCTTATTGATATAAAAGGCTGCTGCCGCCCCCGCCTTGATGCTGTCAGATGTAAGATACTCTTTGACGGAAAAGTGAGCCAATTTCACATTTCCTAGGATTCGTTAGAAACTGGCTGATTCTCTAGAAGAAATGTATACCATTGGACAGGGTGACGAGGCCAGCACATACGGCCAACGCAATAGTGGGATCCCCAAATCGCAGATCCGGGTCATAAGCGGGGCCATCCACGGCACCTTGATCGACTGATACAACATCTGCCAGTTCTTCGAGTCGTAAAGCACGGACAGAAAATGCGAGCCAATGCAGCATTTGTAGGAGATCTTGTGGACGGTCACTCTCCGCAAGAATGCGTTCATAAGTTTTCTCTAGAGTCTTTGGGAGCGTCTGAAGTTGCTTTTTTACCTCTCTTGCGTTCAAGCAGCGTTTCAGTCCACAAAGCTGCAGCGCCACCCATCTGAACCTAGATCAAAAGTAAGTCTTCTACCATATTCTAAAAAGTGAGCGAAAAGAACCACATACATGCCATCGGCACCATCGGCGAGTGCCATTCTGACCAGGATCTTGAGGTCAGCGTCCCAACTTTTGATTGAGGCTAGTTGGTCGTCCAAATAAGCCTCGATGTCGCTGCTCACGAGCGAGCTTTGCATTTGTACGGGGTATACTCGAGGAATAGGGGCCAGGAAATCGACGATGTCTGGCTCTGGCCTGCTCGTCAAGAGGATGTGCAGTCTGTCCTCGTTGCATTTGTCCAATGAACGGAGCATCTGCATCAGCTCAATCCGATCTCCGCACTCGTCCAAGGAGTCGATGATGGCATAAAAGTGATCAAATCCCTCGACTATAAGCCGCAGAGTCTCCCACAGATCTGCGAGGCACGGATTCTCCCGCCCACTACCATGCTTGTAATACAAATCTCTCAGAACGGTCGGCAATCCGCCACAACGGGAGGCAGCTTGTGACAAAAAAGAACGGACGAGTTTCTCATAGCGTAGCAGGCCTTGATCGGAGTTTCTGCTGTCGAAGAAGAAATAGGCGTAGCTCGCGAGTGGGCTTGATTCGCATAGCACTTTGACCTCCTCGATGATAGACGAGCTAGGTAGTAGCATTCAATATCCATTGGTAGAATTTCTCAAGCGAAATAACACACCAGAGAATGGTCTTCCCACACCCAGCTGAATGACCATTCTAAGTACGCAGATGTGAGAGATGACGAAACACACTGACGATTTCCGTAGATGCAGAGAATATTCTTGGGATTTTCTTTCCACTCAGAGTACAACTTGTCTTCGAGAAACCAAGAGCCGGTGCCCGCCTGATGTTTGCTGCGGGCAGCACTGTAGTTCTGCGAGACATTCGTGGCTGCAAGCCAGCTGTGGACTTTGGCCTCTGCCGAATGCTTTCAGAAAACGTTTTAGGGGTAACTTAGAAAGAACTCACCAGTTGCGTTATCATCTATAACCTGCAAGCGCTGAACGATTGACTCCAGATGCGCATTTCCGTCGCCGATGTGCGTGTGATGACCACCAGTAATATTTGTAACGTGATCACCCGTGACGTTGGTGACCTGGGCGTTTCCTGAGACGTTTGTGGAATTGATCGTCTGCCGATGCGCGATCAATCGGGATATATACCATCGGTCGAATCTGAAGACCTACTGATGTACCGCTTCTTGAGCGTTTAGAACTTGTCTCATGACCGTTGTGGGGAGATCGGGCCCGCTTTTTCACTACACGTCCTTCTCTATCGGTTCCGCAACCCATCGTGGCGCCTGGTGGTGTTCAGCGGCAAGCACCGATTGAGCGTGGAAAGTAAATACGCACCGTCGGAGGTCTCAGAATCAATGATAGCTGAGGGACTGGGTATTCGGAAGGATTGAACCAGGCCAGACTTCAGGTAGGTCTCGAAGGAGTGGGCATATCGCAACCGATGTCAAAGCCAGTTATATGAATTTCGAGCGGAGCGTGCATGGAGGCCGCGTGTTGGTAATAATGGCGGGAATGGGCGTTGGACTCAATAGGTCTGCAGTGCCTTGCCCACAGCATCTCGGAGCATCAAGCACAGCTGCCAAATGCGTGAAGGCCGCGTATCTTCAGAAATACCGCTCCTTATCACAACTGTATGCTGATTTCGTTTCGGCTTGCGGAGATTTGGGGGAACTGCCACTGAGGTGCATGATAGCTTCGAAATGTTTGCAGGCGATGTAAGGAGACCGACCTGTAGAAGCAGACTCTGAAATGAATCTCGCCCCCACGGGGTCCAAAGCTCTAGACATTGTGAGATTGGTAACTTCGCTGTTGGAAATGCATGACAGTTCTTTTCAAGTTTGTGACCGGCGATAAAGGGCCCGTCGACAAACGGTGTGACCGTCACGTAGCCTGACTCAAAGCCGTGCTCGGAATCTGATCAAGCTCTCCACGGACCACATCCCATTATGAGGTTGGTTCAAGTCTCGAAGCTTCGACTGTTAAAGTTTCTCGAAAGGCTCTATAACGTCGGAATTCAAATTGTTAGACCTGCTCTCGGTGTTGCCCTCAAGCTGCGGTATACGTACGAGGTGGTGCACTGCATGGACTGCGGCTTGAGTGTGTTGTTTCTGGTGCGATAGATGCGCTCACATTCGATTTTTTTCGAATATGTGTCTGCGAGCTCTCTCGTCTTCATACCACTTGCATGAATGGACGGTGCAAATGCAGCGTTTGCCGTTATCTAGAAAGCGAATCATGTCAATTTGGGGAATTTGTAGATTTATGAGTAGAAGCACGAACGAAAGCCTTTCGATGTGTATTGAAACTCTCTTCGAGAAGTTCCTTCACATATAGTAGAAGGTCTGGACTCAAATGTTCACGCGCTCACGAATGGCTAAGAGCATTTCAACCGGCGAGCATGTGGGCATGTAGCATCATCGCAGGATGCAGTCCCTATCCTCGCTCCGCCCAGTTGTTCATAAAGGTAGCCCGTGACCTTCTCGATTGTGTGAGTAGTGGAAAAGAAATCTTGAAAGGGCCATTTCGAGTTGTCCAATTTGACCGGGTTTGGCCGTATTCAGCCCGTGCCCAGCTTACGCCAAGTTGATGGACCTCCAGTCATGATCAGGGGTGTCGATTTTCAAGTCTGATACGTGTTGAGTGCACCCCAAATGATCTGCTTTCCCACTGGTAGGCATTTATGAACTCGGATCTGCAAGCATGAAGTGGAGTATGAATATGATATAAAGCATTCCAAGACAAAAGAGCAGATATGCATACACGTAAGTCCACTCAGAGTCTCATAAAAGACCTCCCAACCTCTCGCTCAGCACATGTACCATCTTCAGCAAAAATCTCCAGCGTCGTCGCTCTCTCGCAGTTTGGCTTCCCAACGGAAAGCCAAACTTCCCAACACAGCTATCATTCATCTCCTGCCTCGCCCTTGCTCATGGCCGCGCCTTTCTCTTCATCTTTAACCTGACCCACTCCTCCATCGGTGTCTCTCTCCTCGTCGCCATCTCCGTCTTCCCCAGCTGTAATATGCATCTCCGCCTCCACCTCACTGTCCACTTTCTTGGCTCCCTTCTTTGCCTTGCCCGCGGCCACTGCATTGGACACCGTCCGTCCGCGCTTGCTCCCCGCAGCCGCACTCTTCTCCTTCTTCGCTGCCACTCTCGGCGACGCGGTCGATCGCGTGCTGTCTACGAACGCAGCCGACGCCCCCGATCTTGCGGGGACGGCCGGCGACATCCCAGAGCTCGAGGGGAGAGGCGGCGAGATCGACATGCCAGCCGGGTACGCGTCCATCGGCGGTGGCGGCGCCTGCGTCGACAGAAAGTCGATCCAGCTGGGTAGGTCCCCGCCCCCTGAATGCGACCGCTGGGGCGTGGGATGCTGCTGTTGGCTCGACACCGCAGATGACGGGCCGTGCATCGGCCAGTCGATGCTAGAGAAGCCCGGCGGGGGTTGCGTGCTGGTGTCGCGCAGTAGCTGCTCGATGAAGTCCGCGCTCGGCGGGGGCATGTAATGCGGGTGCGGGTGGGTCGTAGCCTGCGAACGCGCCTGCGCCTGCGCGGCGAATTGCGCCTGATACTGCTGCGCCGACATGCGCATGAAGTAGTCTTGCACCTCCTGTGACATCGGCGGGGGATACATCCCGCCCCCGCCCCGCGCCGGGCCACTGCTGGAGGGGAAACGGTGCGAGGGCAGGCCGGCGAGGTACATCATGTTCGGGTTCGGCGGGGCAGATCCAGGGGGCGGGTAGAATGGCCCGCCGCCTGGGCCTCCAAGGCGTGAAGAGTGCGAAGGGGGTGGGTATGAAGAGCTCTGAGCGGCGGCGGCGTACGCTTGGCTGAGGAGATCCATGTCGACCATCCCGTCTAGATCTCGTCTCTGCGGTGGGCCTGTGCGCGGCTTCTTCGAAGGGCCAGGGCCGTCGTGGGTAGAGGTTTGGGAGGGGATGGCCATACGCGAGGTGGAGCTGGATAGGCGACCAGTGGGAGGATTAGGGATTGTCATCGGGCGGTGGACAAGGTAGTCGAGCTGTTCAAATCGGTTGGTCAAGCAAAACAACAACAAGAGAAGACGGTGGGCATACGTCAGGCTCGACTTTTGCTGCCTTGCCTTTGTTTGGAGGCGCAGGTACAGGCGTAGCCGCGTCCTCCTCGTCCTCCCCATCTTCCTCATCGGCGTCGTCCAGCTTCGCACTCCCGCTCGCAAAATCGCTCGGTCCACGTGCATCCTGGTCGCCGTCGAACGAGGCGTGTCGCTTCACAATTTCTTCTGCATTTTTCGAGGAGTATTGGTAGAGCTTTACATTGTGCCCCGGTCGTTCTTCTATAATTAGAAATAGTTCATCGGGCATCAGCAAGGTACGAGGGCGACTCGAGCAGGGAACGCACCGAATATAATAACGGCAACGTCCACTGAACACAGTACCCCCAGCTCGTACGCCTTCTTGAACAGTCCATTCTTACGCTGCGAGATGCGATTGGGGAGATGGAAATGGGATAGAACAGGTACCAAGAAAAGCCAAGTCCGTCAGCGTTTTGCCAAGCCTTTTTTAAAGGCAAAAATAGCTTCGAGGGAACTTGCCTTTAAAAACGTCACTGAGCGATTGCGTTCATGCTGTTGACCCACCTCTGGCTTCAGTAACCTGCCCAATTCAGTACGAGGAAGACTGCGCACCGTGATAGGCTGAATCTCAATCTTGCGGCGGCCCATGACTGTGTGCCTGTTCTAGATGACGAGTCTTGGCGCGGTGATACTAGCTCACGAAAGGATGGGATACGTGACCCAGGGGTGTAAGCAAGTTTAGAACGAAGTGCGATGGGCTGCCAGGATCAATAGAGGTAGGAGTGGAGGGGGCGACGGCGAGGATGGGCTATGAAATTGCCCGTTCGGCACGCCGGCAGCCGGCCGCCACATAACATTCCTCGCGCTGGGTCTTTGCTTTGATTTTCAAAAATGCCCCTTTGATTCTCCTGGAAGAAGGGCACACAATATGCACATATTTTCACCGGTGGCCCTATTTTTGCCACTCCTTGAGCTGTGGAGTCCGTCTGAACGGACATGATCGTACGGATATCGAGCCCTCGCATCTCAGTCACTACATCATCGCCAATGATCCACGTTCAAAAGCGCAGGTAGCCTGTTGCTATAAATATTACCTGACACCTCGCCCCCTCTGGGCGATCTCGCGGCGACATATCGGTCGACGCGCTGAAAGTCGGCCTATTTTTGGACATGTCTGATTGAGCGTGAGGTTATCGACTTCTCCAACGATTCTGACCTCACCCTCTCAGTGAACAAATAACTGTGAGGGATTGTAGCCTCGATGCCAATTTGATCGATGTCCATTTGCATACAGGTCCAGCGATAAGTCCACGCTGGAGCGTTGATTTGATTCAGTCACAAAAATAGATTTGGGGGTTTAAAATCACTCTTTGTCCGCTCACCTGCCATCATCGACTACTTATCCTAGGCGTTAAAGACATGTGTTGACGCGACAGGATGCAAAGGCGTAACATCGGCGGCCTTTTGGTGGACACGGTCTGTCCCTCTGTCAGATGTCATTCGCCAGAATATTCACAGCGTGTTCTCTAGTATGTAAAATTATAACGTCTTCTCATGACACTTGTGATATCGGGGTCGATTGAGCAAGCCAGTATGATGTCGCAGTAGGATATGCCATGGCATGTGACCCCGCGAGAAAATGGATTGACTTGAACCGCTGGACCGTTGACCGGAAAGTGCTCAATTTTAATGCGTGGCTCGTTGGGTCAGCGAATAGGTCGATAAGCAACATAAGAAGAGTTGCAGATGAGCTTTATCTTGAAGATTGCAAATGTATGATCCAATGAGTTACCACATCGCGCGCGAGAGGAAAGGTCCTCAAACTGTGGCGATGAATAAAATCGGGGTTTCACAAAGTTACTAGGTAAGCCAGACGTGAGAGATATTTTTCACCAATTCTGAAGAATTCCCTTTGACTGGCCATGACATGCTCGGATAGGATAAATTGTTTAACTGAGAAGTACTGCAGCTTCGCCGTACCTTCGAACAATTATCAGACACCGTGGCTGAGATATCGAAAGCCACTTCAAGCTCTTCAGGCTGTTACTCGTGGATGTCAACAATAGAGACAAGTATCACCGCACTACATCGCAAAGCGCGTCATGAGATGACCACGCCGAGAAGTTGATGCAAGTTGGATGAGGAAGATGGAAGCAGCGAGTAAGTTCTCAGTCGGGATGTCGAGGAAGCTGAGAGTGTCAAACAAGGTCATAGAAAGAAGAAGATAAGTTACTTCATAGAAAGACATGTGCATAGACAACGTCACTCTGAGACCAAACAAATGTTGACACTTGCCAGTGGTTGAAACTTCAAAACGTTGACCGGCGCCGAGGCCCGACTTGCCTTCCGCTGAATCAGCAATTGTCAGAAAGTCAGACCGCTGGGACTTGTGGTCCCGTAGCCGTTTGGACACGGCTACGGCGGCTCTGACCCCGAAGGCTCGGAATCAGTGGCCGCCCCACTCATCCACAGTCATCCACCCATTAGGGGTGTGCACCGTAACCCGTCTCAGTCGTATGACGGGACGGTTAATACGGGGTCCGTACCCGTCCCGGTAGCGGCTTACCATAATTTATCCCGTATCCGCTGACGGTTTGTCGAGAACCCGTACGACCCGTACAATATACGGCCATATACGGCCGCCATACGGTCATACGGTGATTCCATCGTATCTGTGGGCTATTTAGCAGAATTTTCCGTTATTTTAGCTTGAAATACCTTGAAATACGCTCTGATTCTCTTGAGTTCGTCTTGGTTGCACCGTCGTCGAGATCGTGAAGGTTCAGTACCGCAGTTGCGGCTGGTCGCGGCGTCGCGGCGTGGCGCAAAAAAGTTCCGACGCCGAGAAAGCATATCTATTGACGTGAATTGGGGTATTGTGAGCCAATTAGAGGAGGTCTGAATAGACTACTCACACAGCAGCATGCTTGACACTTATCGGTTTGTTCGCGGGTGGGATGCATATATTTTTCAATAAATTTATGATATACGGTCGTAATGACGGCCGACGGCCGTATTATTGCCCGTACCCGTTCCGATTGGGCTTCGAGTCTGCTGGTATACGGTCAGTATCACTTACTGGTCGTACCCGTCTTCCACCCGTATCAAGTACGGTCGTACCCGTATACGGGTACGGTGCACACCCCTACCACCCATTCGGGCCTGGTCACAAATCGTGCCACGTAAATTGTTTGCAGATCGTATTTATCGCCACCTTATTTTGCGGGCCTCGCTCTGCGGGCGCGTTGAGGCGCGTTGCACTGCGTCGCTGGATTCTCAGGCGCCTCACGAGGGACCAGCCACCTCTTGAGGTCAAATCTTTCTGTGTGTAATTTACAAATGGTCCGTGAATGGTCCATCAGGCAGTATTCACTGCAGTGATTGCACACATTCGGGTTGCACAATTTATGCACGTTGCGGCGCGTGCAGTGAGGCACCTAATATTAAAGTCTCTCTTTGAAACATCATTGGCATATCTGGCATATTCACAGAATATACAACTCGCCTGCTCGGCGGAGAGTGTATTTCTTCATGCCACGAGCTGTCACGAGACGAGGACCTTGACGGACGGGATGCCGTGGCCAATGCAATGAGTTGCGTAAAGACCCTTAGCATTTCCCAGCCTATGACACACAGAAGCGAATGGCTTGCCTTATTGGGCGGCGTAGCGGGAGACGTGGCGTGGAATCCGTAGCCAAATGGTCACGTAGCCAAATGGCTACGTGACCATTTGTCCCAGCTCTCAGACGCTCTCGCAATTGTAGCACCGACGCCATAGCTCGGTTAATCCCGAGCCCATGAAAATCGCAATTTTAAACTTCCTAGTCCTTTTTGCGTCGAAGCGTCCTGGTCTGCGAAGCTCGCTTCATCAACACCCATTCTCATGATCACAAAAACGGTCCCCGGCGTTACTCAGCTTTACAGATACACCAATTACACGTTCCCTTCTGCCCATACATTCGCATGCTTCATCAAAGCAGCCTCAGATTACCCTCGGTTTACGCAAAGCGATTCCGGTCACGCCATCGAGGTGCTACATATTGAATACCGCAGCGCGTGCGACCCACCATCACATCTGGGAACTCTTGGGGATGTTTGGATACATACTAAACCTGAACGGTACATGCTCTACTTCCGCACGCGCCACGATGGCGTTGAAGCATGGGCATCATGGCCAGGCCCAAACCTTACGGTGGTGGAAGCGAGATTGCTTGGGCGACATCCATATTTGCCAAACATGTTCCTTTGGATCACTCCTTTTCGTGTCGCTTGGCTTTCTCGAGGATGCATTGCCGATGATATCGCCTGTCGGAGTTTGGAAACCAACTGTTTGTCAACTTCAAGATTGATCGTCGAGCTTCTCTCCAACGACTGGCGTGATAGTCTTACAGCGAATACCACCACATCTTACCACCCGGGGAGTGTCAACGGGCTGAACAAAAGGACTTTGGATCCAGAGCCCTGCGATGATACTCATATCAACAAACGCAAAAAGGTGTCAGTAAAGCTTGAGGACGAAGCAGTTCCAGTCGAAGAGATTTTAGGCGAGGTACACCCGCGTCACTCTAAACAGGTCTACAAGTTGACTAAACCCTATCTCGACAATAGCCAATTGCGCCTCAACTTGGGCCCTTGTTCGTCACGAATCCCTGCTCCAATTTCGAAAACTTCATTGTCACTGCGTTGAATGCGCAATCCAATCTGATGTCCACAGTCCGGTTAGAACTGTCCAACAAGTCGACTGAGCTCCTTTCCCAAAGCAGGCAAGTTGCACAACTGGTGACTATTCGGGAAGAGCAACAGCGGAAGATCGAGGAACTACTGTCAATGCTCACAGAAAGTGATGCTAAGCTGGATGTATGTACTCGCGAAATCGCAGAGCTGCAGGCCAACAAGCGGCGTGCGGAAGCGCTGGAGTATAACCGTTACCAACGTCTGGCCTCCCGCAGCAAACAGGATCGAGCTTTGCGCCAACTCCACCTGGAAAATGAGCTCCTAGCTCAACGCGTGGAGACATTGGAAAGGGATAGGGATCGATTGCAGACCCTTCGGAGTGAGCACGAAGAAGAATTGAAGGAAGAACGTGCCAAGAGAAAGTCTACTAATAAAGAGTGCAAACGTCTTGAGGACAAGATTCATCGGCTTACCGAGGCTCTACCTAAAGCCCCTCTACTTAAGGGAGTCTCCGAGAGACCCGAAAAGGGGCGAGAGGACAGGTCTTTTGTTTCGGACGTCAAATCTCGCAACCGAATTGAAGAAGTCACAAAGGTAAGTCAATCGCCCATCTCAAGACCAAGCGGCACGCCTGATCTAAAGTCAATTTCGGAATACTAATCATCTCATCCGCCATGAGATAAATCTATCAAACAGTACCCAGCTCCAATCCCAAAACGCAATGGAAATATCTACTGTCAACTATGAAAAGGAATTGACCTCGCTGAGGATAGAACATGATTATTTGTCTGCTCAGCGCGAGAAGACGCCGCATCGAGCAGAGAAAATCCAAGGACTTCCTGACGGCTCAACATCCGCCATCGAACAGGCTGCCGACCAAACTGCCGAAATCACGAGACTCAGACGAGAAGTTCAGAGACTGCGTATCTCTGATGAAGATTTGACTTCTCTGAGAGTGGATCGAGATTCTTTGTTTGCTCAGCTTGAGCAATTACAGCAGCGATTAGAGGCAACCCAACGACTTCTAGACGCCACAAAACCCGCTACCCAGAAGGCCGCTATTCAAGCTGCCGAGATTATAAAACTCAAGAGCCGAGCTCAAAGTTTAGAAACAGATTTTAATCAAAAGTTAGCAGCAAAAAACGATGAATACGAGACAAGATATAGCCAACTGGATGCGAAGGCAACACTCATAGCAAGTGCACGGGACTCCTTGCGCTCCCAGTTGCGTTGCATCGAGAGAGCTGCCAGCGAAAATCAACAAGCTTTCTATAGTTTGATTATATCTGGTACGTCACTGGCATTGAATATCAGCTTCAATTTCTTGTAGCTAATATGATTACACATGCCATGTTAGCTACAAAATTTGCAAAGGTTCACCGGGACAGAAAAGCGTTGATGGCCACCAAAACGCGTGACTTCGCGGATATCGAAAAATTACAAACAGATATTCAACACCAGGCATCGTCTCAGAACGATATGTACACGCAACTTGCAGAGAATTTCGCTGATATCGTGAAGCTTTACTCCGATACCATCGATGGCTCCAAGCCGACGGAAACACTTGAGAGGCAGCTCCAGAAGCTGCACGAACTTAGTGCACAAAGCATTCGTGACTTTGTTGATATCTACGAGTCGAAAGACTCTATACATCCGGCCGAGAGAAGTAAGCGAAATACCTGTGCCTAAGCGTAGTTCGGTGTACTCAACGTTTTTGTTAGCTCTTAGCGCTTTCAGGGAATTCGAGCGCTTGATGTCACGAGTTGCTGAACGTCACGCGCAGACCCAGGCCACACATTGTAAGGAAGATTTTGTGAACAGAGTGCATGTTGAATAACGAGTAAGCTTAGCCGTCATGGAAATTCAGTATTGAGCTTTATTCGACTTCCCGTACTAAAACTCCGCCGAACACACCATGATGACACTACACTAGCATGCTTCGAGTCTTCAAACCTCGCACTCAACGATCCTTGGATTGGTTGTAGCCCCGTTTTTGAAACTTATCCTAAATCTAGGCATAGGGTACCAGGGACAGAATAGTGCACTTTCGCTCTATCTTTTTGAAAAACAATTTGCCTTCGCCAGCATGCTTCAAATTATGCGATGTAAGTGCTTTCCCGTCGCAACCACAGGTATCAGGTGAACGAGGTGCTATGAAGTATCCTAGCATCGAGGGCTGTCCACTGGGACGTCTAATATTTTTGGCTTGTCACATTTTCGAATCGGATCCCATTCCATCAGGTGTTCTATGTTACTGCATAACTTTGTCTTGTGGTGGCTGGGTGCCAACTCTATCTAGACAGTTCACGATGCTGTGTTGATGCTGTAATGGTGCTGTGTTCATAAGTGTGGGCGCTTGTGATCACGAGGCATTCGCGACCGTGGGAGTCGCATCTCTTTGGCATCTCTGGCACAGCATCCTCTTTCTCCCCGCCAACGACGTGCCTAGAGGCGTACACATACGCAGCCTACGTCCATTGCGACGAGTCCTGCAAACTTAATGGGTGTGTTTGCTTTATTTCAACTCAACCACTGCCGCTTCGCAATCGCCTACTATATCTGATAGACGCCCAAGCTACACTCAACGAAGAGCTTGGGGAGGGGAACTCGTGTCCCACACCTGTTGGACGCGAGTCTCAGGTATGCCGTCTTTCAACCCATCAAATCATCCATGGTTCATCAATTCTCCCATTAGACATTCAGCACATCTAACATCTATGGTGGCCGCATCTTCAACATCGCTGGTGACCACATTTCGCACATCAGCGAAATAGGGACGAACGCACGATTGGATTCCATCGAGGAACGCTTAAGCGTCATTTATGACCAAACGATGGGTGTGTCTTTGCCTAACCGGAACTATTCTACGTCTGTACTAATGTAGCCCAGACGATAAAATCCATAACTGGTTGTCAGCACCGGATGCGTCTTCAAATTACAATGCTGCTCGTGCCAAACACCATCCACAGACATGTAATTGGTTCATCAATGGCATGCCATTCTCAAAGTGGAAAAATATGCCGGGGCGCATCTTGGTTATATATGGGGCTCGTATGTATTGCTGGCTGTTTATGTCCTTTTCAAGCTCACGAATCGTTATCTAGCTGGATGCGGCAAGACCATTCTTTGGTATGAAGGCTTTGGTTACCGATTCTCTGTCTTACTATTGCGCCTACTAGCTCATCGATCATCGAGCACATACAAGGTCTATGCAACTCAAACTCACTCTCCGGATACGCATACTTCTTCTTCGACAGCCGGGACTCTAATCAAGCACTAACCCGCTACGAGAATCTCTTGAAATCTGTTGTCTCACAACTAGGTTATCGCTGTGGGGGCGTGCCTGCTGCACTACGCGATATGTATCGTGCGCATGGTAGTGGACGCGAGCACCCATCTATCAAGTCGCTCTATGACACCCTGCAAATTGTGGTCGAGGGTTTCGATCACTTCTACATCATAGTTGACTCACTAGATGAGTGCGGTGATAGGTTGGAGCTTCTTGGATGCATTCGGGCATTAGCGAGCTGGAACTCGAAGCGATTGCATATCTTGTTCACCAGTCGACCAGAGCCAGATATTGAAAGGCAACTAAGTCTCCTCCCGCCCATTGATCATCTCCGAATTGATGGAAAGATGTCCCGGATCGACATCATGATATACTTAGATCAGCGCCTCCTATCAATGAATCGCTGGGACGAGAAAACTTCTCACCTCATCAAGACGACGCTAGCTGAGCGCGCGGATGGAATGTAAGAACAAGACTTTCACGTGTTCGCAGCGCGTGTGGTGCTAAACATTGAAATAGGTTCAGATGGGTGGCATTGCAGATGGATGATCTTCAGCACTGCTTAAATCCGCGGGAGGTCAAGAGGCAGCTGGAGGCATTACCCAAGGATCTGGAAGCAGCATATGAGCGAATTCTCTCCAGATGTAGTCGCCCTCGAGATCTCCTCCAAATGCTGCACTGGCTAGCATTCTCCACTCGGGCTTTAACTTTGGAGGAAATAGCTGAAGTCGTATCCGTCGACCTCGATGCGGCGTGTGGCCCGTCGTACGACCCTGATTTGAGATATGGTGATCCAACGATCGCTGTGGCTGTATGCTCTGGACTTGTTACTGGCACTCAGGCCAGAGGTCACCCAATGGCGAGTTCGATATTTCCCGGACGTGTTGTACCTCACCTTTCTGCGACATCTATAATCGTGAAGCTTGCTCACTTCTCCGTCAAAGAATACCTCATATCCAATCGCATGGCTGCTGGGGCGACGGCATTCTTTGGTATCAGTGCGCGTATATCGCACTCAGTTATCGTGCAAACATGCCTTGCGTATCTTTTACATTTCAACGCCACCGACTCTATCACCAGGGATCATCTACATTCATACCCTCTTTCGCTCTATGCAGCCGAACATTGGGCAGATCACTACCGCTCTATGGATTACACGACTTCTTCGATTCCCGAAGACCTTGTGGTGCAACTATTCGGGCCAGCCTCGAGCTGCGCGCTTATCAATTGGCTACGACTACGCAATCCGGACCATCCCCTAGAGAAATACAATTCTGACGAATCAATCATAAGTCCCGCTCATCCGCTTTATTACGCCTCCCTCCTGGGTATAAAACCGGTCGTGGAGTATTTTTTGGAGCAGGGTGTAGATCCAGACACTCCTGGCGGGAGATTAGGCACACCACTACAAGCTGCGTCACTACGAGGTCACGAGCAAATCGTGAACCTGCTTCTGGATCACAATGCAGATGCCACTATCCAGGCAGGCGAATTCGGCACGGCTTTATGTGCAGCAATCCTTCACAATCACATTCAGATCGTGGAATTGCTCCTGGATCGCGACGCGCCTATCAACGCACATTCTCAAAATAAGTGGGGTTTCACTGCGCTACACTTCGCGGCATTATCAGGTCATGCCACAATCGTGCAGCTGCTACTTCAGCAGGGGGCCGATGTCGATGCCGTAGATGATGACGGACACACCGCCTTCTACTATGCTGCACAAAACGGTCGCGACATTCTATGCGAGGCAGCGTCAGCTGGTCATTCTGAGATAGTAGAGCGGCTGCTTGACTGTGGTGCGGATCCAAATGCTCGATCTACCAATGGTGATGGTGCTTTGTTTGAAGCATCGTCCGCGGGCCATACGGAGATCGTTAAACTGCTACTTAGGCGCGGCGCGGACGTCAATGTTCGCAATGATCATGGATATCATCCATTATCTGAAGCCTCGTTTCAAGGCCACATTGATATCGTGAACCTTCTACTCGAGCACGGCGCGGATGTTCACGCTCCTAACGGACTGGGGTACGTTGCACTGTCCGAAGCAGCGTCAGAAGGTCATACCGAGATTGTGAGGTCTCTGCTGGACTGGGGTGCAGATGTGAACGATCAAGACGGATGCGGATACAATGCCTTGTCTGAGGCATCATCCAAAGGCCACACCAGGACCGTAAAACTGCTACTTGAGCGTGGTGCGGACATCGGTGCTCGGTCAATTCGGGGAGAAACTGCGCTGTGGCATTCCATACTCAACAATCACACCGAGACTGTGAAGCTGCTCCTGGATTGGGAGGCAATGCAGACACACGAGTGAGGATGTAATGCATCATGTGTCAGTAGAGCCTGAGCGCTCTACTCGTGATGGGATATATCTGGCATAGCCGGTTTGTGGTCAGTAGGAAATCCAGATTTCCCACTAATTCGTTTCACTCCACAGCATGATCCTATGCCGATAGGATCCTGGATGCCACTCTCCGCAGGCCACAGAGAACTTATGGTGCTGGTATTGACAAATAGACCAATGAACGATGGGCGTGGGAGATCCTGAGCCAAACAAGATTGAGCTGCGAGATGGGATTCATCTTGCCGTTGAGGGCATAGAGCGAGAGGCCTTCGCGGATTTGTAGGTTGATGCCGAAAGGGCATTCACAACCACTGCCACAGCGCGGGATCTTCAGCACAATCTGACATATGTATACTTGTGGGGCTGTGAGCCAATAATTGGAGCTTATATATCACAGGAAGAACCAAGAATCATAAATTGGAATTGGAATTATGAAGCAATGACAAACAAATTGAAGCGGAGCTCAAAAAAGAGGAAGTAAACTTTGCAAGTGGTGGACGACTGAGTGACAGACAACCAAGAAGTGAGCAACGCGACGCGTGTTGTTCCACTATGACCTCGATGACTCACTTTCTACCCCCTGGCATCATTGAAATACCTAAACTCATCAGCGTTGCGGAGGATGACATTCCCGTCAAAACGCCTCATCGCGCAAGATTCACCAAGGAGGGGTTTGCGTGGAGCGAATTCCGCGGTGTATCGCCCCCCCCGTTCAGAGCTCGGTCGAGTGGGTGACATATGGATTAACCTGGAAAAGGATGCCATGTCTATTCACTGGAAGTCTCCTACTGGATGGATGGAATGGCATGGTCTTGATCGGAATGGCGGGCCTGAGGGCGGGGCGGGTTCTTCACACTCGTGGATACTCACCTCTCACCCAATAATTCCAACCTTGTACCTCTGGGTTAGGGCCAATGGTTCTGCATGGGTAACAAGAAACTCTATTACTGGAGACATCAGCAGGGGCAGCACCCGAAATGACAAAACGTACCGTCGCATGTGGCCGCTCCCTGTTCACGCGGAGATCTTCGTTTCGGACTTGTTGAAGACTGAAGAAGAAAGGATGGAGGATGAGGCTAGATCTTTGACCTCTGTGCGCAGCCCAAGCTCTATTGAATCGGCGGAAAATGTAATGGCAGAAAATGGAGGGGCAGGCGCTTCAATTCACAGGGGGCATGGTACAATATTTAGCCACAGAATACTGACAAAATATGCGAAAACAGTAAGAACATGTCCCATGTGGTGTTTCTCCACAAAATATTCAAAGAAGATTGGATCTATTTTCGCATTGTTGAGCCCTGAATCACGTAGGAGACAATGGTGATGTTCAGGTACAAAGAACAATAAATATTCGAGCCAAACGCCCGCCAGGCATGGATAAAATTTGCAATGCTTTGTCTCTGAACATTTGTCATGTTCTTTCTTATGTTTGCGCCTCAATCCTGCCAAAAATACACCAAATCTTTAGCAAATATTTTGGGGTGAAACATCATACGAGACATGTTCTCACTGTTCTTGCATATTTTGTCAGTATCCTGTGACCGAATAGTATTGTACCCCGCCCCCTGTGATTCCTAATCAGGCTACGAGCAAAGTGGTACCCCTAATGAAATCTTCTGTTCTACACACAACCTCATCATTATCTCTCTTAGTCACCCTATCGCCAACAATGTTTCTACCCGTCAACTGTCAATTCGCCAGTGTCAAAGATCGAGCGGAAGCGTATTCGCACTCAAGGGAACGACAGTGTCCTCGTAGAAGAGAATCGGAGGCTCAAAGAGAAGGTTGACCATCTGAGACGGTCGCAAAAGTGGTTTGCCGTTAAAGGTACGCGATTTCCTCTACGCTAGGAACACATACACAAGATCCCAAGATAGCATGAACCAAATCTGAAGTTCGTATAAGTGTTCTCAACCGCTTGTTACGAAAGCGGAAAGCTATGGGACGACAGACAAAGGAGCCCCAAATTCCAGGTTCGTCTTTTTCCTGAAATGACTATAAATAACAGTGCTACTACGATGATTTTACTAGTTGCTCGCGAACCGCAAATTGAAGCTGACGAAGCTCGCAAGTTATACTTTAGCTCAGATTTTCAAGATTCATGCGCCGATGCGTCCAATAGTTCCGTATGGGAAATGGGTCTCGCAGACATCTTCAGATTACACGAAAACCTTTTGCGACGCGTAGCATCCCAAGATGCCATGTATGTGAAATTAGGGGAGCAACTTGTTGACGTCGTGAAACTTTACTCCGATGCCGTTGACGGCTGTGGGCCGACGGAAGCACTGGAGACGCAACTACATTCGTTGTATCAAGTCGTGGAAAGCAACGTCCATGACTTTGTAGACAAGCATGGTTCAAAGACCTGCATGCACCCTGCTGAGAGAAGTGAGCGAACAATCTCCTGATATAGATAACTCTTCGTATTGATAACTCTTGTTAGTCTTTAATGCGTTCAAGGAGTGTGAAGAGTTGATGGGACGTGTTTCTAAATGCGCTCAGATCGGAAACACCGTCCGTGAGTCCACTCTAATGAACGATTGTACAAAGGATAATTGATAGTCTCTGCAGCTATGCGATACTGAGCTCAATTTAGTCCCTCAATAATTCCACATACTCCATCACAAGCGCACTTCTGCTGGCCAACAATGCGCTCCCCTCCTCTGACTCCGCAATTTTTGCCGCGATCAACGACTCGTCTCCATTCGCTATAAAAGCCTCCCTCCCTGTCGCCCTCGCCACATCGTGGAATCCATGATTCGCATAAAGCCCAGCTACTGTCAAATTCTTGGGGTGCGCCATGATGCGCACACGGAGCCTTTTTGCTTCCGGGTCCTGGGCGAGAGTTTGAACTCTCGCGTAAGCTTTCCCAGCTTTGATCAAGCTCTTAGCAAGCCCTTGTCCTCGATGCGACGGCGATGTGAAGAGCGCCGTCATTTGCCATTTCGTCTCCTCGGCATCCCCGCCCACCTCAGGGCTCCCTGACTCGGGCGCAAGTGAATAATCCTTTTTTGGAATCGGCCCAAATACTGTTGCAGCACCCACCCACTCCCCGTTAAGATCTCCTAGGTCTGAGCGCTCCGCGGCCTCCTCCGCATCCGATCTTGCAACACACACGAACACGGTGACGCCATCCCTCCACAGACGCTCTTCCCACTGCTCAGGGGTAAATTTACTCTCGATGGCATAGTTGGATGCAAAGGCGCCGGGAGAGTTGAGGAGAATTTCCAGTCGTAGCTGTGAATATAGCTTTGCCAGTAATGGGAGATTGGTCGGGCGTGTGGCGTGAGACAAGGCTGAAGGGAGGGGAACAGTGATGTACTTGTACGCCAGTGACAATGCCATTGCGTCTGACTTGACAGGGCCGGAGATTTACCGTTGGTTATAAGGGTTTTCTGGCGGGTTGAGTCAGCGCAGCCGAATTTCAAACCAAGCTCGGCCATCGTCGCGGCCGAGCTTGAGCCTGAGCCCGAGACCGTGTCGAGGCCGAATATCGATATAAATTAGAGCAGATTCGATCATGGACCGCGATCCGACCATTCAGTGCTTGTTTCTTTTCATGAAATTCGCGTTTCACTGATAGGCTCAATCTAGACTAGATAGCACATTAAGTACAACTTGGTCGAACAGAGAAAAGAGCACTGGCCAGGGCCGAATTAATATTCTTTCTTCCCTTGAAAATTTGTAGAGGTGAGTAGCGTTGAAGGTCTAGACAAAGAGAAATTCTACGGTCTACTTCGATAGACCATCCAATATCACGGACCATGATTTGGCATAGATTGGTGCATGCAAGTTGCAAGTATCGGGATAAAATGGAAGCGTCCATATGGTTCATATTTTTGAGGCTCTTTAGCTTAACTAGATAAAATCAGCTCTTAGAAGTGCTCAGAAGTCATGTACTCGGAACAGCATTGCACTCGACTGTGGCTCAGCGGCGAGCGCTCAGGTTCAAAGTCAGGTTCAAGGTGTCAAATGTGACTGTCACGCTGTCAGTCCGGTGTTGAATGCTTATCGTGAACCGGCCCCGAGCCTCAACCGTTTCCCCCTCTCTGCCAGTTTTCGATGTCGACTCCATACGTGCAGGCGGGCGAGCCACTTCACGAGTTCCTGAGATCATTCTGGCAAAGGCAGATCGACGCCGCCGAGCAGGAGACCCCCGACTACCGGCATCCCCCGCTCCCGCTGGCGCGCATCAAAAAGGTCATGAAGAGCGACCCCGAAGTCAAGGTGAGTCCACCGTCTAGCCCCACTCCCCAAAGCATGACTTAGGCTTATGCCTCCTGGCCTAAGAAGATGATTGCAGCGGACGGTAGGGATTGGTTGCCGTGATCGAGAGCTGCATTGATGTCCGGGCTCGTCCCGCAGCGCCCATCCTGTTCTGCAAGGCCTGTGAAAGTGAGTGCGTTCCTTGCGCGCGGGAGTCGAGGCTGATCTGGCTGGATCAGTGTTCATATCAGAGATCACTGCGCGCGCATTCATCATCGCGGACTCGAACAAGCGACGCACGCTCTCGCGCTCGGACATATCGAAGGCCCTGTCAAAGTCGGACCAGTTCGACTTCCTCATCGATATTGTGCCGAGGGACGACGCCCCATTTACCACGCCATCATCGAACGCGCACCCGAATCTGGGGTCGGGTGGTGCGAACGGGGCATCCGGAAGTGGCGAGACGATCAGCGGTGCGCAAGAGCAGGTCCGCTCGTTTTCCGACCTCCATTCTTCTTATCTGCATAATGACGACTTTTTCAGCATGGCCGCGGGGAGACCGAGAACGAAGAAGAGGATGATAAAGTAGATGAAGACGGCGTGCAACCTGATATGCTGGAACAAGTACGTCTTCTATTCACGCGGGTCATGTATTATTTTGACCCGCACACTTCACACAGTATGGGTCCAGTCATTAATGGAACATCACAGTACCGATCGTGATTTGCTAGAGCACATGTCATTCCGAGATTCCTTGGGCTCATGGACCCTTTTCTATTCGTCATTGCTGTCCCCTGTACCCGTTCTGCGGCCTCGATGTAAGCCTAGAATTACATAAACTTTGCTACCCATGATTTCAGAGGCAGAACGTGACCTTCCCGCGAAGCTCCAGTCAATCAGCGGACCCCGTCCGACCGTCGACGTCGCCGGCGCCATTCCCACGCATATGCGCAGGACGAGGCTCCGGTGTGGACCTGTCAAGCACCAGGGCCCGCTGTCATAAATGAGAGTGTGAAAGCTGCATATGGCCTGGTCCCAATGTCCTGGTGAGCGGCCTGAAACGAGGTTGACAGAAAAGTACAATGAGGTCTAATGGTGCATGCTCAGGGCTAGACGACCGTGAACGCTAAAACGCAAAACGTTATACTTACTCTGCTTTCCCCGCATTATAGCATGGTTTTGTTACGCTATACCGGGAAAGATCACCATGAGGATGGGCTCCCGCTGAGAAATCTGTGGGGAAACAAGCTTTGGGCCTGTCGTGACCTGCCTCGAGGGCGCCTGTCTAATAGTTGACAATGATCGCACTTATGCCCTGGTCTTTGATGGGCCGCCGTTGCTACTCTACATGTATCGAGACCCCGGCAGGAAGAAAAGGAATAGGCGACGTTATCACAACATCGACGTGTATGGGGGCTAGGTCATGGATCCAAAACGGGGATAACGCCCTGTGTGCGCTTCCCCAATGATTGATTATCGAGTACGAGTGGCGGTACGGGACCACAGACGATGTATGTAGGTAGGTATGAGTCTAATGGTACAGGGAATATGGGGGTGGTAGATGCATATTGAAGTGGTATGTAGGGTACATTTTTTCCGGTGGAGGACCGTCCGATGAGCAGAATTTTACAGGAAGGATGACGGAGAGAGGTCAGGTAGTAGGGTGTGATAATGCAAAGGGATCACAGGTTATGTTCGGCAATGTGGCGCATGATGGTGAGAGAAGCGAGAATTTCTATGCAGGCTGTAAGAACGCGTGTCTTGAGGAATGAAGGGACGCGGACTCACCGATGGCCAGGTGTCCGAACATTTCGTATATTGTTAACACGTTGCCAGAGACCTGGTAAACGGGTGCCCCCGGTGGCTTGAGGCTGTAGTGTGCAACGAGTTGATTTTCATTATTGACACACTAAATTCAAGAACAGAGGTGAGGTGAGTTCAGGGTCGTAGCAGAAGAAAATAATGACTGACAGTCCACTCATGCCCCTCCACTGTCCGATGGCTCCAGCGGTACTCTCGTCCATCAGAGCCCCTGAACCGCCGTGAAGTCGAGCTATCAATATCGGTCAGTTGAAACTAGGATCACGCAATGCGGCCACTTACCCGCCCCATATTGCGGTCTTGCGGAGGTATTGGTTCATTGGTAATGAGAGCAAAGCAGGAGGCTGCATCAGTCTGATGTGCCCCAGCGCGCCGTCCGTGCCAAACTCAAGAACAGCAGACGGCGGCCTGTCGTAGTGGCGCGAATCGCGTTTCCGCGCAGATCGTCGACCCATGTCGTAAATCATCGTCACTGTAGACTCGGTATCTCTTGATGCCTCCGCGATACGGAGGAAGAGACGGTCATAGATGTCATCGAAGTCGGACGACGTGGGATGGGCTGAGCGATCTTCGAGCAGATAGGGCAGCGGTGAAGATCGCATATGCATCGTGGTTTTTGGGTTGCGTGGGCGGCAGCAAGGAAGATGGGGAGGGGCAAGTATAAGATATGCCAACTAGAAGATTACGGTGCTTTATAGGTGAAAGACCAACAAACACCGAACGAAGCAACGGGAACCTGAGCAGTTGCGGACTGGGTGCCTAACACGGGGTAGCTGTGCTTCTGAGTGCACAGTCGATCCGATATTATGGTGCCGCTGAGTGGAAAATAACGCCACGCCTCACTACAGTAAGCGCGGTCGCTGATCTGGCGTGGCGCCGAGCCCAGGTCGATCCCGCACGGAAACGGGAGTCATGAGAGCGATGCATCATGCATAAGTCTCAGCCCGAGCGCCCAAACTTTCTGATCCTGTGGTGACCATCTATAGACTAGCCGCTGGCAGTACTTCGGCAGCGGCGCCACAGTAGATGATATCTTCAGGTAATCAAACACAAGCGTCAGCGCTGAATATGCGAAAATGCTTCGGCCGGGGTTGCATCGTCGAACCAGGGTAGAAGTTACGTCCGGAACCCGGAAAAAGTGCAGAAAGCGACAGGAAACGAGGAGAAGAAAGCGCGCGGGGTCTGTGTGCAAGAAAGCATATGATGACAGTAAGTAATTAAATGCGGTCCAGGTCCAGGAACATGACGGGGGTAAGCAGCAGCAAACATCCCGAACAGGACGCCAATCCGCGGAACCAAAGTTCGAGCGAGGAATCTGACGTTTTGCGTTGTCCAGCAATGGTCACATGGATCCGTAGATCTCTTGAGCATCTCGGTTGGGAGGGGACACGCGCGCATCCTGTGATCCGACACATGCTGTTCCCCAGGACGCGGCGGGGAGGGTCGACAATAGGCCTGGGGATCAGTATTTATATTGGCATAGTTTGATGTTATACTTCACATCATGCACCATGTGAAAGGCCTGGTGACCTACGCTATGACGAAGAAAAACAGGGCAAGTTTCGCAGACAGGAAGCGAGGCTGAGAAGCGACCAGGGTGGTACACGCACGCAGTCCCCTGTCAAAACGGGCCGCCTTGATGGTTCAACTTGCCTGATCTGACACTCGATGCCATGCTGTTGGGCGCTTTTCAATTTGAGGTCCAGCCATCTTTTGGGCTTGTCACCTTGCGTCTCTGAACCGGGATGCCACCAATCCCCGCCACTGGCACTTAAAGCCTCTTAAAGCCCGCGATGTAGGCGGCGGGTGCTTACTCGGCGGGAAATTAAGCCGAGAATACAAATGCGGCTTCAGAACACGACTCTCCTGAACCTTCGATAGGAGCGGCACGACGTGGAATGGCGACAGAAGCACACATTTTGTGTATACACGGCGTGATATGACTTAACTCTCTTCTTAGCTTGCCGGAGCCGAATGGGAGGAAGCTTTGCATACCTGGGTATACAGTGTTCTGTCAATCACGGTTGTACATGTACGCTCTGTGCCGCCCCAGAGGATGGTTTCAAGCCACCCGCATCACCATCGACCATTTCACACTAATTACTCGAGCACTGCGGTAGGCGCTCGCCAAAATGAATACGATTAGAACCGCTCGAATCCAGATTAAGCTTACATTGAGTGTCACATTGGCACTACCACATTTTGCCCCCATCAAAACCACCTCCCTCTGCAATCAACCCTGCGGATGTTTTTGCATCCAAGAAGAGCTCGTTCATCTCCCCTATGTCTTCTATTTCAATCTGGGAACGTCCCGCGAGCGTTGCCAGGATAGACGCAGGGGTCAGGAGCTGCAGCGCATACCTATACAGCTTGTCAGCCACCAAATCAACTCTCCAGCCGACTGGATACCGGACATACCGTAGCGACCCCTTTTCGCCCTCCGCAGCCAAACGATCCAGCACACCCTCGCCCAGTTTCAGCCCCTCGACGTTTGCGCGCACCTGGACGACTCGGCCAACTTGTTCGCGTGTGTAGCCATCCGTCTTGACAATCAAACACCTAAATCGCCACAACAATCAGGATCTGCAGCTCAGCATTGCCGGCGAATTGATAACAGAGCGGGAAGAGATAAGAGGTATAAGATTGTGATTCTGTGGCGCGGCGGACGCACCTGTCAAGAAGATCGACGGGAATTCCATGTGGCGACACTATATCTGTCGTCCCGCGAACAAGGGCCTGGCCACGGTTGGTGGCGAGGATGACTGTCGGTGCCATCGGTGATTCAAGAAGTGCGTTCAGGTACGTGAAACACTCGATGTCCAACATGTGTACCTAGCGTCGGGCAATGTCAACGACCGCCTTTGCGTAATGAAACAAGACACGTACCTCATCGATAAAAACGACGCCCGGGACGACCTCCGCCACTCCTTGGTCGACATAGCCTTTTACAATTTTGTTAACCTCTCTGCGGAGCTTCTCGGTAACCTCTGTCCGCCCGCTCTTGACTAAGCTCCCCATCACGCTCATGATATCCTGGCCGCCTTGGGGGCGTGCGTTGGCCGCATCAAGATCCCCGAGCGTCACGTCCTGCACAAGCTCCTTCCGCTTGTGCACATCCCCCTTTGGCAGCGGAACGTAGGTCTCTGATTCGAGGTCGTATGACGACGCATACGCATCAGATCGGCCGACCCGCTAACATAGATCAGATGGAATAAGCCTGTGTGGAGCTGCTGCACTTACCTTAACGGCGCCCGTGTTGGCCTCCACGTATACCACATCCCCAACCACGATCTTCTCCTTCAGTATCGCCTCGTAGATACTGGGATCCAGCCGCAGCTGCTTTGTGCCCTTCACGGTTTTAAGGCCCACGATAACGTGAGATACAGTTTTCCCGTAGCCGCTGAGCGGGTTCTCAGCCTCTGATGGTGTGAGTTCCGTGACCTCGCCTTCGTAGACCTCTTTTGTTTCCTTGATGCGCAGACCTAAGAGCACCATGAGAGAGGTGCTACGGCAAGAAAGCTGTACGCACCGATCGCCCTGCGGAATGATTCTGCCAAGACCTCTGTCTTCTTGACTTCCGCGCTGTACACCTCGGACCCCACCATGGGGCAGAAGGGCACTTTTATGCCGAGCTCGTGGGACACGGCCAGCGCCAACGCGGTTTTCCCTGTCCCCGGCGCCCCTACGAGTAAGAGTGCGCGTCCCGAAAATTTGCGCGATTTGATGAGGTCCACGACAACTCCACATGCCTAATAACTCGATTAGAGACTTTTATTATCATTTTTGATCGATGGACGACGCGCCTCTCGAGCATTGGTTTGGCCAACAAAGCCAGCCGTGTCGGCAGCTGCGTAGCCCTCCGCGTTCAGGCCGAGCCCTTTTATGTGCGAATGAGGCGCGATTCGCGAGGATCTTCCAGCAGAGGAGCTTGATGGCAGGGGTGCATTGTGTGCTGGAGGAGCGGTTGCTGCAGCCGATGTTGAGGCTTGCATGCTGCTAACCGGTATATCTTTCGTGAATGGCGACCAGAATGAAAGGAGGTGAAGAGATCGGTGGCAGTATAATGGCCTCACAGTTCGAGGCTCTCAGGGGTCCTTTCTTTCTTATAAACGTTGAGCTCGATTCTCGACCAGAATCGTTCAAGTTGGACAGTGGGCACAAACCTGGTATTTCGTCTCAGATACAGCGGTTGGCTCTGAATGTCTTCCTAGACTGCAATTTCTGGGCTCTCTACTCGGTTTCTGCGACTTTCTGACTTGACGCGTTCACGAGTGTCGTGCTGGGGTCAGATCATGCTCAGTTACTAGAAGCAGCTCCGTGTTGATAGAATCTCGCGTTGAAGTTCACGCATGGGATAACGAAGCAGAGAACGCTACCTGCGTTGGGGATCCTGCCTATGGGCGACAAGAATGCATATCATTCACGTAACTTGGCCAACTTTATCTGCAGGAGAAATGTGCCTTTCCTCTTTGTGGTCTCTTTTCGGGGGCTCAAGCTAAGACTCGCTGCTCCGTGTCAGGCATCGTCTAAAATATGTGCTCAGTGGTTAGCTTGCGGCCCTGTTCCACTCTTCTATCGCTATCTTCTCATTCCATTTTCTATTGTATCTCCGCGCACGATGACTAAATATCACGGATGCCCACGAGCTATCTATTTGGATGCTGGTCAAAATGCAAACGTTGCGAAGTGCGCTCAGGTATGGGTATGTGATATCGTCCCAGATTTGGCTTACAGAATTTACCTCTTAGTTTTATGCAGGCTCTGCATGCTTACGCTTCGATAAATCCTTTTGCTTCTCTCAACTTGAGGGGCTGCATGGCACTAGTGTGAGGTAACCGGAAGTTCATCAGCCCCGCTACTCATTCGTGGACTGGCTCGATATAGGTGAATGGCTGAGTGCCAGTACCGTGCACGGGCATCAGCGAATGCAGGGCAAGGTGGCATGGCGGAATGGATGAGTGACTATCGGCATGTTACGTATTTCCACGGGCGAAGTTAATAGGCTCGAAAAATGAATGCACTTCGATAGAGAGTGCCATGTCATCCTTTACTATTCAGTATCACGGCATCTGGGCTGGGCTCTTGGATGGCGTGCACAGCAACCTGTACAGGATGCATGCGCACTGTTCTCCGCCGGGCCTATCACAACAACTCGCCTCTGTCCCAACCTTAGAAAAGCAATTATAGACCTAACGGGATCTCCGTGGGAGTGAAATATCCCAAAAAGCTTGTTGTGCTGACTATCATGCCGAGACGGTACGCGATATCAATTTATAGCTAACACGAGGAGCTGTTTATCAGACGCGGCATACTCTGAAGAGGTTCAAAGAAGCAATAAGCAGACAGCTGTCATATCTGTTTCTCGTTCTGAATAGCACAACCTTATTGTTTCTCGCCATCGTTGAAAACGTCAATACTACTGTATAGTTAGGTATTTGTCCAGAAAACAATTACTGAAACCCACAAGGACTCGGAGCTCCGAGTCCAACGATGTGATGCCGCCACCGCTTGCAAACAAACGCACACAGCGTGGTCGCCCCTGCCAACGGTTCCCGCGAACAAGTACTGGCATCTCCACATAACCAAACTTTGCATCAACGCGACCAAAGCTCTGTTTGCCAGAAGCCCCGCGTTCTCCCTATCTTCTTTTTGAACGCCTCTGTCTCGGCTATCTGCACTCCTATCTCGCTGGGGCGACCCGTGCATCGATCGTTTGAATGGCCTCTGCGATTGTTTCGGATCCTCAAGGTGAGAGCCTGTCTCCTGGCATCTCGCTTTATTTGGTTTGCATACGTGTAATCCCCGGTCGGACGAAGAGTCCGCAGATATCAAGAGTTTCTGCGCGCCTACATCTACTTTCCGATCGCATACGCCTTATATGTAATGGGATACTCAAGTTTTGCGTCCGGCTACTTTATTTGCCCCTCGCAAATGACCGTATTGGATGGATCTGAACATGAAGGATTTAGTTGAACAGGTCGCAATATATGTCTGGTGTTATGGTCTTTGAGGCCTTGGCGGTGTTTCTTCTTGCTCGTTTAAACCCCTCTCCTCTGCATCTCGTCACTCAAACCGCCACAGAGACATATCTGACCTGACCTCTTCCCCAATAGATATCTCCCGATACTCGCCACAACCCCAACCACAGCGACGTTTGTCCCTCCAGCTGGACGCCCCGGCATCGGCCTCACCATTCCCTTCCCCCTCTTCGTCATTCATTCCTCCACCCATGCCTGGAGCTCACGAGTTTGCTGTCAAGCCACCACCGGCCTCAGCCAAAGTAAAGCGTGGTAGTAGAGGAGAAGGTGCAATCGCACCAACCGCGATAGGAGCAGAACCGACGGCTCAGGAGAAGAGTGTAGCAGAGACACCTAACACACCAACGCCTACCACAAAATCCACCTTCATGTCTCCCCCACAAGAAGAGGGCGATCTGGAGCCCCGGACACCCACCACGTCTATCAAGTCGCCGACGTCGTCGAGAACGGCAAGCTCATCCAGCGTTGATGGAAGCCAGGCTGCGACGCCCACGCCCGCCAGTCCTAATGGGAGCCCTGGCCCGGCAGATGCAAATCAGAACTCGGCTGCGCTCCCTTTGGCCAGTAAAGCGACTATCACAATACCACCCCTTGACACCGCGTCAGTGCACAGTCCGACTATTGGACCGGGCTCGGCAGGAGGGTTGTCTACGCCATTGACTTCTTCTCGCCCTGCACCACCTTCCCCTGCGGTCTCCAGAAGAGGCAGTGGTGCGCCTTCGAACTCCTCCGGCCGCTCCCGTTCCTCAAGGCCGCCTTCCACGCATATACCGGCGTCCACAACCATGACCCCCCATCGCCGCTCTACGCATTTGCCTCAAACCTCGCTCCCTGCCCCTATTCCTACCTCTCCTAAAAGGCGGCGCCCTTTGTGCGTCAAAGTCAAGGATTTCGCGTACCCCTCATCCGACGAGCGCTTCCTTGGCCTGGGCCCAAATACACCAAAACCGAACCGGGTACAGGTGCTGAACCGGTTCCACCGCTCCAGAACCGTCTCTGGCGCATCGCGGTTGTCAATTGGCAGTCTTGACCAAGCGGATTTCGATGACGAGGAGGAACTAGGCGAGGACGATGGAGAGGGAGATGCCAGTGCCGATGGGTGGGACGGGTTCAAAGGGGCCTTCGGGCGGTTCTCGACGTGGGGTTTTGGTGGGGTTAGTGGCAGTGGGCCCGGTGGTGGCAGCGGCCCGTCGGGCTCTGGGGGCGAGTTTCCTTCACATACAGACTTCGCGCGAAACTTCGGCGAGGAGGCCATCGACTCGTCCTCTTCGACATCTGACGACGCGGACGACTATTACTCCGAATCCGAGGAGCTGGAGGAAGAGGAGGCACTGCTGCCAGGCATCTACCGTGCGATGTACGCGTTCGATCCCGAGGGCACGGCGGAGATGAAGCTGGAGGAGGACCAACTTGTGCGCGTCGTGGGCCGCGGCGGTGGAGTCGGTTGGGCCGTCGTAGTGCGTAATCCACCAGGGAAAGACGCACCGGAGCCTGACACGGCGGATGACGGGATGTTCGAGAAGGATCGACATGCGCTGGTGCCGGAAAGCTACCTCGAGGTCGTGAAGCTTGACTCGGAGGGTCAAGCGGACACCGCTGCTGAAGCGTGACAGGATGAAAGTATATATCCCGCTCGGTTTTGGCTCGTCTGGCGGACATTTAGATGACATGTGGCCACGAGTGCGGCGGATTATTTACATCTGCACTGCACGGCTGGCACGGCTGTGTTGTTTTCTACTTAACTTGTATTTCGTTGCTGTGTGCATGTATGTAATGACTACGTGTACATGAGTTTCTCTCTCATCTTCCTGCTTCTGCTCTCCCATTTCGACCCTTGTGCCTCGGATAACTTTGACGTTCTTGTGAGTACTGCTAAACGTCATAACCTCAGGCCTATTCATCAGTTTTTCACAGCGAATATTGTTCCACGAGCCCTCAGTGACTCGTGTATATGCTGTAAAGGATAAGCTCGGTGCCATCGCCTCGTCACCTTGAGTCATGGCTGTGCTTTGCCGCCCCAACCCTATCTTGTCACGTAGCCTGTGCATGCTGCATTGCAGTGTCTTATAATACTGCTGGATTTCGCCAGTAGCTCCCGAAAACCTCCCCTGCCCACCAGCACAATGCCATCATCTGGACCTGTCCCTCGAGACGTTGCGCGGAGAATAGCCGAGGAGAGCCTCGCAGCCATCGAGCATGGCTTCTACACGATTCCCGAATCAGATCCTGATACTTCGTATGACCTGGCGACTACGGTCAATCTCATGAACTCGCGCACGGCGTTCTACGCTGCCGACTCAACTCTCTCCACATGGGCTTCGGCGGCGGAGCAGTACAGTACCGCAGAAGCTACTTCAATCTCAATTGTCCAGACGTCTGCTATCGAAGGCACGCGAACCCTTGTTGCCGAGCTCAACGGATCACGGCGAGTGGGGGTGTTAAATTTCGCATCTGCTAAGAATGTTAGTGTGACCTGCTACCCTCAACGATGATGAATCTGACAGGAAACCCTGATAGCCCGGTGGTGGATTCTTAGGTGGTGCCCGTGCTCAGGAGGAGACCCTCGCCCGATCCTCGACCCTATATCGCTCGTTGATGACTCCTACGGCTCAGAAATTCTACACATCCCACAAAGCCAACCCCAAAGCGGGATTCTACTCGCATGCCATGGTCTTTTCGCCCCACGTAGTGTTCTTCCGCGCCGATGACGGCACCTGGATCGCGCCGTTCGAGGTGGATGTGCTCACCAGCCCCGCCGTCAACGCCGGCCGGGCGCGTATGACCATTCATGATGTGCCGCCGCCAGCTGATGTAGAAGAGAAGATCGAGGCGGTGATGCGGGAGCGCATGGCTAGACTTCTATTCCTCTTCTTCAGACGCGGTATCAAAGATATTGTGCTTGGGAGCTTTGGCACCGGTGCCTTCAGGTAATGATGCCTGAAACTCAAAATATGTATTAGCGCTGACTTTTAGCGTTCCAGGAACGACGTGGCTATGGTGGCAAAGATATGGGCTGACCTTCTTACAAATGAAGGAGCACCGTTCAAGACGGCCTTTTCTCGGGTTGTCTTTGCTATCATTGACGCGAAGACCTTCAATACATTCAAAGAAACCTTTGAAGCGCAAAATAAGTAATGACCTTGAAAATACTGCGTATTCATCTATACTTGACAGCAATAGGCACGATAGGCGCCATTAATAATCGTACACCGCTGTTGAGAGCGTTCTCTATGATGTTTCAACCTCCAGCCCGTTTCTATTCTGGCTTGAAATAGCCGGGAAGCACATAACCCAAAGTGGCCAGGTCCTTCGCGCTCTGCTCTCCACTCCGTGGCATTATGCTGAACTGCATGCTCCCTGCCTCTGTCTGCAACAGCTCGGTCTCCTTAACAAGATCTTCGAGCACGGCGGCGGCGACGTAACGCGAGGTGTCTGCATTCTGCTTCAATGTCTTGAATACCTCGGCGGCAGTGACCGACTCCGAGTGCGGCCGCCATGCGTCGTAGTCTGTCGCAGTGGCAATCAAGGCATAGCTATTCCCCTTCGATCAGTATGAACTTCAAAGATGGAAGAACATGATCAGATCTCACCTGATCTCCGCCTCCCTTGCCAGCTTGGATTCCGGCAGCACGCTCATGTTGATCAAATCTCCTCCCCAAGCGCGGTACATGATGCTCTCTGCCCGCGTCGAAAATTGCGGCCCCTCCATGCATATGATTGTCTTTCCGGTATGCAGCTGGACGCCCTTCCCTTCGTCCGCCAACGCTTTCTGCACGCGCGCATCCAGCCACTGAACGAGTTTCGGGGTGAACGGATCGCCGAAGGAAGCGTGCGCGACGATGTTGGTGCCCTCGAAGAAGCTGGAGGGGCGGATGCCCTTTGTGCGATCTATGATTTGCGATGGCAATACGAAATGCCCTGGAGCTATTTCTTCGCGCAAAGACCCGACGGCGGAGAACGCGACGATGGTCTGCACGCCGAGACTCTTCAGTGCGGCGATGTTGGCACGCACAGGGACAAACGAGGGCGCATGATTGTGGTGCTTTCCGTGACGCGCTAAGAAGGCGACGAGAGCTCCTGAAGGGAGGGAGCCGATCGTGATCGGGGAGGATGGGAAACCCCAGGGCTACGGTTGCCGTGTCAGACAACATCAAGGGACATCGGCCAGTTCATCTAAGCGCACCGTTTCAGGATTCACTTCCTTCCTGTCCGCACAGTTTGTATGAAAGCAGTCTCAGCATTCCAGATGCATATCACTCACACGAAGGTGAGGTTATCGAGATGGTAGAGCCCACTGCCACCAATCACGCCAATGAGAACTGATGGCTGATTAAGTACTGGAGGAAGCCGGGACTAACAGCTCTGTTGGAGACCTACCTTTTGGATCTGCACTAGTCATTGTTGATGTTATGACAGGGCAGAAAGGGAATTACTGGTACGAAGCGTTTTTGATCTCCGATCTGCTTTTTTATCGGCGCCGGTTGTCGGCCTGTCGCACGTTTGCAGGCCTCAATTTCACCACCTCCACCACCGTCCTCGCCATGCATGCATCGCTGCTTGCAGATTCCGGAGATCCTTACGGTTATTTTCGAGATACCATTTGATGACGACCCAGTATACCTATCTCAGGAACTTTTCCCGCTCGTACTCGTTTGCAAAGCATTCTACCAGCCTGCCGTTGACTCGTTATGGGAAGTTATGGATAAATCTTACAGACCTGCTCAAATGCCTTTCTTCAGAAGTATTGGATGTCGACACTAATTCACCCTCATATGGTGATTATTTGTATTCTATATACCATTTTATTGGCGCCAGATGCTAAAGTTGCCCTGAATAGACCCTTCGACCAGGTCGGTGCCTCGTGACGCATGATTGGAACAGAGTACAATATTATGCCCGGCGCATCCGCTATCTATTCGTATCCTCCGCAAAGGAAGGCAAGAAGCGGAAGACACATCTTGGTCCTGATGTTTTACAAGCTTTCCACGACTTCCTGCGGATCGACCAGAGAAACAGTCCAACATTCCCAATAATGCTCAGTCTGAGATGGATGGATCTGATGCACAGCAGTTCATTGTGTTATCTGGATCTTTTTCTCACCCTAAACCTTGCTTACACACTTATTATCGCTTCAAAAGATTCGACGCCCGCTAATCAGATCAAAATTCTTACTCACATCGCGATCCGCAGTTGTAATCTGCGCTCGTTGACATCGAACCATCGGAGTAAACGGGCTGTCGACCTGGGCCCATATCTCCCCGCTGCTCTCCAATTTTTCGACTATAGTTCTAGAAAACCCCTCGAAGGAGAAGTGTTGGATGCATTGTCCCGTCTATTTGCACTACACAGCATCCGAACGGTCGCTGAAAGTCTCGTCCTGGGCACGCGGCATTCTACCGTATCTTTGGTCATCTCAGAGACGTGGCGCTGACTGTTGATGCGTTGGAAACAGCGCGCAACATCGTCAATTTCATGAACGCTTCGCCTCTCGAAATTTTGGAGATCTATTTCAAATCCTCACCTTCGCTGCCTACCGCACGGCGTTTTTTTCCTCGCCTTGATACATCATGCGGATTCTCTCACTGGCATCGCAGTAGAGCCATTACAATGCCACACGCTTGATCCCGCGGCACTGGTACTGACCCTTGACATCCTCAACTCATTGCTCAAATGCGGAAATCTTCAACATCTTATCATAGATTTGCGCCTGGTGCCGCATCTTATTGACAACTTTGCTTTGAAAGGAACGGTGGCAGCGTGGCCTCGCCTCCTCGAGTTCCGACTCGCACGGCCCCGCGGAAGCCTCTCTTCCAAAGTCACCGTCGAAGGCCTTTGGGCTTTTAAGAATTGCCAGCGGTTGACCAAAATCAATCGTTCTTTCTATGCAACACACAACACAGCACACAGCACTCTACTAAAAGCCTGGGGGACATGCAAAGCCCTTCTCAGTGATTTCAACGCCCTGTGGTCCACCATCTCCCATCCGTGTCCACCTGCAGAAGCTCTCTCGGATATGTTTCCGAATTTTGGGAGGCTGGCACTTCCGTGGGGACAGGGAGCGAGGAAGAATCTGAGTGCCAAAAGTGCTGGGACGAGTGCGGAGAGTCGTACAGGTGGTTCATGGCTATCCGGAAGCAAGAGCGGATGGGTGTTTGCCGAGAGGTAGTATAATCCCGTCCACTAGCATCCACAAATTAATGTCCGTCGTTCTAGCCTCACAACGAGAGCAATTTCGGATGGGGCCGACGCGCCCAAGATTGCATATTGATCCTGAGCTTGGGCGCAAATTACCTCCCTATTCAACACAGCGATGACTTGAGTACAACGATTGTATTCCATTCATGTGCGCCGGTCTGTCATTGAAGTCGCGTTATCCTTTCGATACAAAATAGAAATGCGATGAGGTGGAGACAACCTGCTCTGAACTGAGTTAGACCAACATCGATCTGCAGCTGACAATGAACCACTGGCATTTGTTGAGAATATCGGCATGTTGATGGTCGCCTCGTTTTGGGTCTGCACTGCTCTGGTGCCCCGCCTACTATGTGCACACACAGCCTGGCTGTCAGAACATAGTTTGCTGCTGCACATTTAAGCTCACTATTGACGTCTCTGAATATCTATCATCTGTCGGCTGGGTTACATGAGCGCTCAGCTGTGCTGGAATCCAAAAGTGAGGCGGCTATCAACTTAGACCTGCCTGTTGCTCCTGCCTGTTGCTGGTAATTGAACTTAAATTTGATTGGTGGGGTGCGACCCTGTCGCATGAGGTTCATCGCCTTCCAGCGGCTGAGCGTTGAGGCCTAAGGCGCTGAGGGTTTCAGTCGTCCACTGTCCCGCGTCACACCTATCCCTCATGCATGAGAGCTTGAAGCGCGTTCAACCTCTCACATCATCTTTATGTATCACAAGCACGCAACTGCAGCCTATCCCGCCTGATACTACATTTTCACGTATTTCTATTCATCCACAAAACCCTCTGCGAGCTGCCATGCCACTGGCCTGGAAAGGATCTGAGCCACAATCATTTTCCTCGAGCCCGTGCAAGGCTCAAGCATTTATTCTCTACTTTTGCGACACCGTTTCCTGTTCGTCAGGAAAACACTCCGAAGTGAAACAGACTTTGTCGGCGGAGAAAGAGCGAGCCGGAGTTGTGAGGCCCAGACTCCGCAGTGCCCAGATCTCATCAAAGCTCTCGGCTTCGTACCCGCGCAAGACGCGCCGCGGAGTCGGCGCGTGCCGTCCAGATGGCTTTGATGAATCACCTGTCAAAGCAGCAGATATGGCGGGAGCTTGGTATCAGCGCCATAATCTCTGCGGTCCGCCGAAATTTGCAATATTCGTATTGAAGACTCCTGCCAAATTTAGGGAAGAAGCGCTGTATATACAGCGTTCCAATTTCCAACTTGAAGAACTCTGCGGTTGTTGCGTCATGTTGAGCCTGCAACATGTTCAAACGTCGCTTCATATTGGCCTCCTTCATTTTAGAGCTCCCGCTATGGAAGCAACCTGACCATGATAGAACAATTCGCGCTGTGAAATCAGAATCCGCTGTAAATAATTTCTTCGAAAGCCCCGATATTTAATCACCGGTTCACAATTACCTGCGGCTGTTCATCAGATAACGAATTCCTAGACCCAGACAGCTGAGCCTAGATGGTATTCACGACTTGCGTGTTCAATTTTGACAAGCTTGGATATCTTGGATACCCGTCTGTACCTGTGGCCCTAAGTAATGTTCAGAAACCGCTTGTGAGGAATATTGGTATCAAGAATGAATTTGGTCTAAAATGATCTCTTGATGGACCAGGCTGTTATCACCAATATAAACCTCCGAGAATAATCGTGGTGATTTTCTAGCCCTTTGAGGCTCCGCCATGTACCTTTGAAACACGCGTCTTCGGCCACTGGCAAAGGGGTTCTTTTAGAGTAATGCTCCATATTGGGCTGTGGTACTGTAAGCACACGAGGAGATGGAGAAAGGAAATCAATGACAGATGATCAGCAAAGTCTTCGAGCGGCATGCAGAGCGCTGCAAGGGGCTCAGGGCTATCCGAAAGCGAGCGAAACGGGCGGAAGGCATGAGGTGGAATGAACATTAACCTTGTTTATAAGACCGACAGAAGATGGAGTCACATCGCACAAGGGCCGAAAGACACTCCCGCGAAGTGAATGGTAAATTCTAGACAGATTCAGAATTGTGAAGCAACTCGCAAGGGGCCATGGACGTTTCTAATAGACATAATCTGCTCATAGAGACCGTGTAGATCAAGACAGGTCTTCATGCAAGTGAGGGAATCACGCACTTCCTGCATGTAAATAATACATAACCCAGTAACCTTGTTTGTAGATCTCAGTTGGCGAGATTGCTGCCCGTTTGGCTCAAACTTGACCGAAAGCATGCACGCAGTCACTAGAAGGTCCTGGGAAAGTCCCCGAGCGTGGCAGAGGCGAGGAATATGCTGCCTTGAGCGAAAGAAAACTAGGATCCCTAGGCAGACTCCAGATAATTAGGAAATCGTGTCGTTTACGCTGGTATGAGACCGACGTGCGTCGAAGGCGATCCGTGACCTCTGCTGTCCAGTATATATACGCCCAAACGGAGAATTCCGGCACTAGCGGCGTTTGGTGACAATGGCATTTGATGCAACAGCCTGCAACCCGCCCGAGTCTGCTTTTGCACATCGCCCACGCCATCCCGCCTGATATCTTTCACGAAACCTGCTCAATTTGGGACTATGCGTCGATCATCATGCCGTCAAGTCTCAATCGACAACAACAAGAACCTGCGAGAATCAACGTTCCCGCTCGAGCCTCGGTTTGATGCGGGTTGTCTCCATCATCCTCAGCGCAAACAGCAGGTAAGTATGTATAAGAGGTGGGAGGGTGAACTTCGAAAACTTATCGCTTTTATATCAGCCTTACCCATACCACCATGAATCACTCAAGCTCCTGTTCTTGCTCCAAGCATGCCTCGGCACACGCAACACTTCTTGTTGATGGTCCCTCAAATTTACAGGTGAGTCCGCTCCTCGTTTTCAAGTTGCCACTATTCAAACCTTGTCGTCAGCAGATAACCTACAACCCTTCTAAATTAACCACCACTTCTAATGCTACACTACAAGTGAGCCCTGTACCGTCTGTATCAATTTTCATCGTCGCTCACGGGACTTGCATAGACCATTTCAAGCAATGAATTCGCTAGCACCGACGCATCAAACGAATACTACTTTGCCTATGGAGATTTCTCCCAGCTGTGGCAACGGCAGGTAAAATCCACTGGTCGCATGGTATGTCCCTTGACACCTAGATATGTCTTCGTTCCTGACTTTCTTGTCACGCAGGTTGCCATCAAAGCGTTCCGCACGACAACGACTGCTGGAGACGGCAATATCAACAGCAAATTTGAAGCTGTGAGTACGCTTGATATCTTTGTTATTCACTTGCTCACACTTCATGATTAGGATCTGCTCAAGCTTGCCCAAGAATGGTCAAAGCTCCAGCACCAAAACGTCATGCCTTGCTTTGGAATCTCCGACGATTTTGGGGATATCGCATCCCTGGTGATGCCCATGTGCCCTGATGGTAACATCAACGACTATGTAGTCGACCATCCATTCATCAACAGACTTGCATTGGTACGCTCGCAATTGAATATCCCCGCCCACCTGGACTTATCTTTTGCGTAGTTGACACAGGTTGCAGAAGGTGTCGCCTACCTGCATTCACAGGGAGTCATACATGGCAAAATCTGTGGTGTGAGTTCCCCCAGCCATTTTTTCTCCATGTATGTATCTGACGATACCTCGCAGAAAAACATCGTCGTCGCACCCAACGGCCGTCCACTGATCACGGATACTGGACTCGCCCGAGTCATCCAAGCACAAGAAGGCATCTTCCCATGGGCGCTTCCCTCCGACTCCTTGCGTTGGAGGGCCCCGGAGACTTTCTCCTCGGAAGACGACGCAAACACTACGGGCAGCGACGTGTGGTCGCTTGGGATGACGATACTCGAGGTGATGAGTGGCAGGATGCCTTATTATCCACGGCGCCAGCTCCATGCCACCATTTTCGCTATCACAGATGGCGTTCTTCCTGTGCGCCCTGACAACGACACGGTCTCGGATAGCCTCTGGAGCCTGCTCCATACGATTTGGGCTCAGAACCCCGAGAACCGCCCATGTGCCACGTTTGTGCAGGGCCAACTTGAAACTCTCAGATCTGATAATTTGCACCATTTGTACAAGCTTTGATCAATGTATCCATCAAGAGACCATCATGCATCCGTATGTTTATCATTATTACATGTATATGTTATACCACCTACAGTTCCACATAATGCATACACAGTATTTGGCGATTTGATGACGAGTTCCAATAGCAGTGAACCGATAAACTTGAAGGGTAAGTCTGGCCTAACGCT
Organism: Athelia sp. TMB; assembly: GCA_014898675.1. Classification (NCBI taxonomy): domain Eukaryota; kingdom Fungi; phylum Basidiomycota; class Agaricomycetes; order Atheliales; family Atheliaceae; genus Athelia; species Athelia sp. TMB. The sequence goes on from JACXVL010000051.1 coordinate 174,131, forward strand.
ATATCACATGACACATCGTGCTTGCACATTTTATTTCTGTCCATTGGCTAATCAAACTGGCAAGCAGTCACGCGTCTCGCAATAAAACGAATAGCATTCCATCAGGAGTAGAGTTACAAGAAGGTTTCCAATCCGACACGCATGGCAACCGCCAGTACAGGTCGTCAATTAGCATGTAAAGACGGGAGGACCTATCAGTTGTTTTAGCGACTCGCATCCAGATAGAATTGCAAGCCGACACGTACCAGGAATCGTGTAATTCGTCAGAAGGGGCCAGTAGATATCAACAGTGACGCCAGGGTCAGTGCCTAGAGACAAATAAGTACTCAACACCTGGTATCGGTCCAAGATCATCCAAACACTTACTGTGATATGCTCCCGGGAAGCTGACGGTTGCAGGAACTTTGCTCCCTCCTCCGGTGATATTGATCTGTGCGCACTCCATCTGCAAAATTCCCGCTGAGAATTCTCCAACCAATATGTGGGTGGATACTTACATAGAATTGGGCTCCAGGATAGGTGCTTGCGGCATGCAAGGCTGCGAGGTTCACGTCAGATAAAAAAAAATAACAAAGCCAATGAAAAGAAGTACCAATAATCTCATGGCGAAGGAAGTAATTGCCTGGTGCAATGCAGGATGGTATGGTAAAGGTAACTTTGCCCTTATTCGCGATCAAGCGATCTACGCCCCATGTCTGATTGGCAGCAATAAGACCGTCCTCCCAAATTTTGAACCACTGCAGCCCGGTGACGGTGGTCTGGAGGGCGCTCGGAACTTTCGCACTTGATGGAAGTTAACATGTCGGATTAATTACTCTATAATCGGAAGTCATGACTTACAGGTAGGTTATGACTGGGCCCTTGTGACTGGGATCGATAGGATCTTGACTGTCGCTGGGATCAGCGCCGGCCAGGGTGTGGTGCCATTCAGCTGTGAACTGGCTACCGGCAGGCACGGTGATGATCGTCTGAGACAAGGGCGTGACATAAGGGTTGATACCACCGTTGCAAATGAGATCTGGAGTGGACATGAGCGAAGAAGGCGAACGGCCGCTGAGATCTTACCGTTGGAGGTCACGTCTGTAATGGGCTGATGGCTCGGTCAGTCTCGCAATATCCGGAGAGTAGATTTACTGCTTACCCCGTCATAGCTTGGATATCGAATGCCATTGAGATGGCCTTGGTCGACACCATTCACGTATGCTTCCTATGAGAGAATTAGGATCGCTCTCGAAACGAAGGATAGTTTACGAACCTGGAAGATCGTGTGAGCAGATATCGTACCAGCCAATGTGGCTGTCAATGCGCAGAAAGAAGCGATGGTCTTCATGGTGATGAGATCTTAGCAATTTCCCAAGGTTGCTTCTCAGTGCGATACGTTGCTTTTATAGGTGGAGCAAAATGCCTCAAACCAATCACATACGAATCGGCATATCTGTGCTGGGAGCTGTGAAGCAGCTGACGGCAACCCTTGGCAGATGCAGACGCGAGTTTTAGCAGAAGTAAGTCCGGCAAGCGGGTAGGGATCCTCGACAAGCCGCGAAGATTGATCCGCCAAATTGAGTTTGCCGAGCGGTAACCGGGATATAGACTTGTAAGTGATTTCACTTGGTTGGCCGATTGTTGTAGGATCTTCTGGAGAATCGCTGCGCTATGCGTAAGAGATATACAGAGATATTCAGGTTTGGCTGGGTATTATCATACACTCTGTGAATTCCGTGGATGTCGTCAGGTGGCATCATATTAGTGCGGGTTATCGTTAGCCGAACCAGACAGCTTCGAATGCAGATCTCTCGCACTGGAGCACATGTCAAGAAAGCCCACGTTGAGATATCAATTTATCAGCTCAGCAGTCTCGCGACGTGAGCTATGATTCGCTGTGCGGTCCAGTTTCCGGACCTAAAGGCGTATCCTCGATCCGCGGATTGACCGAATAGGGGACGAACTGAGGAAGTCCTGTCAGCAGTTTTGTCTCCATCGAGTGACGACATTATTTGGCTACCCCGGCGTCATCCCTGGTAGAAAACGAGCAACACCGGATGAGGACGGCGAGCCTGCGAACATTGTGTTAGGATGTCAAGTAGGGGGCAAAACTGGCAGCCGGGGAGAATCATAATGCCATTCCGGCATAGAGTCCCCGCGAATCAAGCCGTAGGCCTAGGATAACGATGTAAAAGTATACCAGATTTAAGATCATAGCGATGAAGCGATTTAGACTCGCTTATAATAGTGCTCGTCCCAGTTTGGAGCGACTATGAAGCACCTGCAATAGCATAGAGAGTGTCCTGTTCTGTGCATGATGGACTCTGAAGCAACAGAAGTGCAGGTTTACCAGGGTCCAGCTGCCAGAGAGTGAAACCGAGGAAGATGTCGATACATGTCAACAGATGTCAACATCGGAGAAAATCGCTTCCACGTGGATTCGCAATAAGCTCCGAGGGCCAGCCCGCCACAGAAGTTCAAACTGCGTACCACTTCCCAGAGCTATCGGCAATATGCGGTGTGACTGAAGTTCTTCATCATTTCGATTACATTTCTGGCTGAGACAATCAATAGGACAAGAGTGTAATTAACATGTGAAGACGGGAGGACCTATCAGTTTTGTTAGCAAGTCGCATTCGGATTGTAGGTCGAAACATACCAGGAATCGTGTAGTTCGTCAGCAAAGGGTAGTAAATATCAACAGTAACGCCAGGGTCGGTGCCTAGAGGGGCATGACGGCTCAGTACCATAATTCTTGAGATATTATCGAGGCACTCACTCTTGTATGCGCCCGGGAAGCTGACTGTCGCAGGAACTTTACTTCCCCCTCCGGTGACGTTAATCTGCGCGCACTCCATCTAGAGATATTCTTGTTGAGAATTTTACAACCTATTTGCGGATGACTACGCACATAGAATTGGGCTCCAGGGTAGCTGGTTGCAGCGTGGAGAGCTACGGAGAGTTTCGCGTCAGATGGGCAGTCACCGAAACCAGCCAAATACACATTACCTATGATCTCATGTCGAAGGAAATAGTTACCCGGTGCAATGCAGGCCGGTATGGTAAATGTGACCTTCCCTTTATTTGCGATCATCCGATCCGTGCCCCATGTCTGGGCGGAAGGGATAAGACCGTCTTCCCAAATTTTGAACCACTGCAGCCCGGTGACTGTGGACTGGAGAGCGTTCGGAACCTTGGCACTTGAAGGAAAAAATGAGATTCGTGGTGAAATATTGAGAAGGGATGGCTTACAGATAAGTTATGACTGGGCCCTTGTGACCGGGGTCGATTGGGTCTGCTGGGTCTGAGGGATCAGCGCCGGCCAGGGTGTGATGCCATTCAGCTGTGAATTGGCCACCGGCGGGAACATTGATGATAGTAGTAGACAAGGGAGTGACGAGTGGGTTGATTCCGCCATTGCAAATGAGATCTGGGGGGAGACAATAAGCTCAATAGGCGAGTGGTATTTTGGATCTTACCGTTGGAGGTCACATCAGTAATAGGCTGAAAGCTCAGTCAATCTAAAACGTCCCAACAAGCGCTGATGCTTGCTTACCCCATCGTAGCTCGGATATCGAATGCCATTGAGGTGGCCTTGATCGACACCATTCACGTATGCCTCCTATAAGAGGCTCAGGATTGATTTTAATAAAGAAGAATGTTACGAACTTGAAAGATTGTGTGAGCAGAAATCGTACCAGCCAATGTGGCTGTAACAGCGCAGAAAAAAGCGGTAGACCTCATAGTGCTTGGTTCTTGGCAGCCATATCTCAGTGTGATCCATCGCTTATATAGGTAGAAGAACGTACCCCAAACCAACCGAGTGCTTCGGCATCACTGTGTGGAGAGTTGAGAAGCAGTTGGCAGTACGCTTGGCGGAGACAAGCGCGAGATTTAGCAGAGGTAAGTCCGGCGTGGTGAACTGTTGTGATATTTGATATGCAGCGAAGATCGAAAGAGGTTGATCCGCCAAGATGATAATGTTGGGCGTCATCAGCTACAGCTTTCAATGAAAAAAATTAAATGTTCGGCTGGCTTAGATTGCGCTGAGAGATTGTTATGCTATTTGTCAGAGATGCGTAAGGCCGGGAATTGGTAGAACGCACCTTCTACAATTTGGATTTATCGTTAAGTCATAACTTAAGTGCCATCGCGTCGGGGCGGGCCATTGTAGGCTGAACAAGAGAGCTTCGGATTTAGATTCCCCGCGGATTGGCATATTGTTGAAGTGGGGCACCAAGATGAGTAAGTGCACCAGTTTATCAGTAAGCAGCCAAGGCCCAACGCCATAACGGGCCAGAAGCAGAGCAGGCCCGGGCCGAGCTGGTGTGGTCAATCTTCCACCAGACCGAGATGAGAAGTCAGCATAGCTTGTGAGGTGTTTCGAGCGTGAGCGGAGTAGCCATGTTGTTATCAAGTTGTTATAGCACCCAGCAAGCCTCAGTTTGCGCTCGAGTTATAGGCTTTGCAAGGCGCGACTCTCGCTCCAGAAGAACTGCGAACTGTCCGAGACAAGCTAGGCCTGATCGATGTACTTATGCAGCCCATCGGCGACTACGCAACGAAGAACGGCTCCGCGCGTCGTGGGCGCCCAGGAAGTGATGGAATCGGGACTCTGAAGTCCACGTTTGTCAGTTCCCAGATTGGCTGTCCGCGGAAAAGCCGTATCCACGTGGATTTGAAGCTCCGCGAGCAACTGGCTTAAACTTGCACACACCGAAGTTCGGCGTGCTTGACCCTGCTCGACCTCACTGGTCACCAGACTTAGTATCGGCAACATGCGTGTTTGAAATTCACCACTATTGTCGCCTTGCTTTCTGATTGACTTGTAGTTGCCCATATCTGGGGTGACCCTCGAGGACACCTGAACGTTGATTTAACAGCTTACTTAACGCCGATATCGCCATCAATCAGCCGGCGGCAAAGGTGACAGGCAAGCTTAACTCTTGAGCTACCTTCAAGTATCGCAGGTAAAACTGCGTTCAAATGGCTGGAACAAACAGACTCGCAGGATTCTGAGCCTGGTTGCTTCCTGTATTTTTATTTTATTTGAAAGGATATCGGTTCAGCTGGACGATATCTCAGAGAATTGATAGACTATGTCAGATCAGCTTCTGTGCTATCTGTCGCTTGAAACACGAGGACGAAGATCCCTTCACGAATCCGACAGCGCATTGTTCAAATGGCAGATACAGCGCTGTGCTATGCCTGTTCCGGTCATCGCGTAGTGAGCTGACCGTCAGTATTCCCGCCCACTGCTCTCAGGCGGCAGCTGCCCGTGACAACACACTGGCTAATGGTTTTTCTCCAGTCCAAAATTCATGGCTGTCGATCCCCAACAATTGCATTGGCCAATCAGCATACTGAGACCATCTCAGGTTAAAATTGCTATCGGTATTCATCCTAAGCGAATTTCAATGCGGAAAATGATGAAGAACTTCCGGGTTTAGATCCTTCAAAAATAGCTGTCAGCTGAGCAGCACACATGTATCCTTTGCACAGGCACATATATGTTTGCGCAATTTCATTCACCAACTGTAGCAGTTTAGCTTTGGCCGCTTCCTCACTGGCCAGTGGCATGTTTTCAGATGTATTCCCTTGGTATTTGGCTAATAAGAGTCCAACAAGGTATATTGAATTAGGATTTTTTGTTTCTGCACTTGCAATGAAGTCTAGTTGTTGCCAGCAGATCTTTGTTAGGATGAAAGTGGCAGGTACGTGACCACGTGTGAGACGTGGAGCCGCTGTCACGGACTCAATGTTGAACAGCACTTTCTTCTTCCCCTCACCATCACTTCCATCCTATCCTCGCTGCCGGAAGCACATACCTCAAAGCGATTCTCATCAGGTAGTCGCATGGGTCTCCGACTTCTCATTGTATCTCGTCGCTGGCGCGCATGTGGACGCTCCTTATCAGCTCAGATCGTTGAATCCTTCGCTGTTGGGCTGTAGTTTCTCTGCGGCTTAACAGGGTATTGTCGAGTCTCTACCGAAACTTGGAAAGAGATACATCGATTCAATTGCTAATTCTATGGATTCTGAAGCTGAGCCCAAGGATTACCACCTTGCGAGTCGTCGTCTAGCTAGATGCAATTGGACTGGCAACTTGCCGCTCCCGAGAAATGTCGTCAACTACTGCCTATTACTGCCCATTCGGAGCACATGTATGGGTCTTTCATAGCCGAGTTGCCTTTTCAATCAATATCTACTTCTAACTGCCATGTGCATGATCCGTCCTCGTCTGCTTCTGTCTACAGTGCAATTTCATCACTGTGCTGTATGTGTTGCAGCGTCGTGCCTCTTTGTGCCTTGGTGCTTCATGGCGGAATGATGGGCCATATGATAGCACATGGCGCTATGTTGTCAATCTAGCACGACCAACGCGAACATGCGTGCCGCATAATGGGGAGACCCCTTCTGCTGCAGGTATAAAGGCTCGACCTCGTTTGCCTGGAATCCTCAGCCTCTCGGTCCCAACAACTCCTCCAAAGCTCCTCCTTCACAATGGTCGCTATCCAAGCTCTCACCACCCTCCTGCTCGCCTCCGTCGCCATCGCTGTTCCCACCGCGAACGCCAGACGCGATGCCCGCATCTCCCGTCGTGCCAGCGGCCGCAGCTCCCAGCCCAAGATCCCCTCGTCAAAGGGACTGACGCCCTCGATCACCAACCAGACCAACGTCGATTACAGTTCCAACTGGTCCGGCGCCGTCATCACCAAGTCCTCGGTGCGTCCCATTCCGCAGGCGCTGCGGTTACCGGCCAGTCTCTGACTTTCCGCAATTTACAGGGCACCTGGAAGTCGGTCACTGGAACGTTCACCGTCCCCACCCCCAGCGGCAGCGGCTCTGCGTCCGCCTGGGTCGGCATTGACGGCGACACCTGCGGCACCGCCATCCTGCAGACCGGAATCGACTTCACCGTCTCCGGTGGATCGGTCTCCTACGATTGTGCGTTCTCAGTTACTCAATGTCGTGTTTGTTCTTTGCACTAATTAATTGACGTGCAGCTTGGTACGAGTGGTACCCCGACTACGCCTACGACTTCTCCGGCATCTCGTTCTCCAGCGGCGACACCGTCAAGCTCACCGTCACCGCCTCCAGCACCAAGGCCGGAACCGCGGTCATCGAGAACGTGACCAAGGGCAAGACCGTCACCAAGTCCATCACCTCGAGCTCCGCCCTGTGCCAGGAGGACGCCGAGTGGATCGTTGAGGACTACGAGGAGGGCAGCTCGCTTGTCCAGTTCGCCAACTTCGGCACGGTTGCTTTCACCGGCGCGGTGGCGACCACGAACGCCGGTGCGACCTACGGGCCGTCGAGCGCGACTGACACGATTGACATCGAGCAGAACAACAAGGTTCTGACGTCCGTGTCGACCAGCTCTTCGGGCGTGACCGTCAAGTACGTGTAAAGAGGAGAGGGAAATAAAAGGATCCCAGAGATTCTATTTCTTATTATTAAAATTTGGGAAATATGTATAGAATGAAGAAATGTTGTACTCTTTGGAAAACCGAGCTGAGTGATTCGTACCATTTGCGCTGGGCTGGTTTGAGACGAATGCTCCAATGCTGTCGTGTGCTTACTTACCGGTCATGCGTTGCCAGGCATTCACCCATATTGGCCACCCTTCGCTGGAAGAACATGAACCCAGTGGGACCTTGTTGCGAGCTCTACTGTGCACTATATATGCACGTCCTCAAAGAGTGAACTTTACCTGGTTCTAAATACACCTCAACGAAAATTCCCTATCCGAGCCTATCCGTTTGATCTGGGTCAGCGCAAGTCTGGTGTACTGAATGCACAGGACTCACAGATGGGTGATAGAGATGGTATGAAAATGGGTTCCACTGAAAATGCCGTACAAATATCGGATAAACGAGAGTGCCAAGACATCTTCGAAAAGTTCTTCAAATATCAGCGAGATTGATACGACCAGGATGTATGGCAAGGAAACCGCTGAGCACGTGCGTGTCTTTGAATGTTGAGCCGCCACACACAAGTTGCGGCATCAGGCGAACTCGTCCATTCCTCATGAGTTGAACGTAGCTGCGCATTGGCGGTAAGACGAATGATGGCAGACAGCGAAGGAGTGTATTAAGGCGTACAACAGTTCAAGGCATAAGTATAGATAAATATGGGATGCATAGACCCCAATCACCCATGCCTACTGACCCAGCTGAAGATCCCCCCAATCACTTCTTCCGTGCTAATCGGGGTGTCGTGGGCCGCGCCTGCACCGAGCTCGTGCCGCTCATACGCAATCCCTGGTGTTTGCGTCATGAGCGCGTCGAACCAGTCTGCCCAAAATGAAAATGTCAGTACCGCATCTGCCGTCGAGACGGGAAGCAAGACGCACCGCGCCCTTTGAGGGGAATCATCCCGTCCCCGCTCGCCCAGTAGTTCGCCACCATTAAATCTGTGCTCCCCTGTCCCTGCCACGCCGTGCCCACGCCCTCCCACCCCGCCTGCAGCGCGCGCACTAGGCCCTTCTCCCCGTCCGGGACCCCGCCGCCGAGGCAGAGCGCGTGCTCCTGGCTCATCCCCCAGAAGCCCTCCGCGCTCATGTACGTGAATACGAGCTCCGGACCCAGCTCCCCGGAGACCTTCGCCCCCATATGCTCTGCGATCCACGCGCGCATGCGTGGGGAGGTGAGGAACACCGCGGACTGCGGTGCGAATGGCGGGTGTATGTCCGCGGTCGGGTGCGCGCGCAGGCTGGCCTCGCGCTCCTTCTTGGCTGCTTTGTCGAGCTTGCGCTTGCTTTCGGGGGTGCCGGATGGGGGTGCGCCGATGCTTACGCCTGAGATAGCGAGCACGCTCTTGAGGCTGTCGCCGACGCCGTCAGTCATGGAGGAGAGCCAGTTCACGGAGCCGATGACCCGCGGGATGACGTGGTGCCCGGCCGTCGCGAGCGATGCGGGGATGAATGGGAAGAACTTGTGGCCCGAGACTGACGCGGGGATCCAGGGCGACGACAGGAACATGCCGCCCGAAATTGCGGGGAGCGTTGGGGCTGGTGAATGGAGGAGATGTTGCAACACGGGGAGGAGAAAGCTGGTGCGAGAGGGTGATCAGCGCGTTGTAGGCGGTGAAAGCGGGTGTGCGTACAAGATCCCGGCGCTGTGTGTCAGGAACGACACCTTCTGCCCTCCTAATCTGAGGTGCTCCATCAGACTTAGTGTCTGGGCTGTAGATGTGTCGATTCGTGACGCAAGCGGGACACGCGCCGTGCACCCTTGGCCTGGCCGATCAGCGGCGACGAGGCGCACACCCTTGGAGCGGGCGTAGCCTTCAAGGAAGACAGCGACCCATCGCGAGCAGCTGGATTGTGAGATTCAGTGGACTGTGCGCTGTGAGATCGAGTAGAGAGACATACCCGCTGGGAAGGATGTAGAACAGCAAGGGCCCGTTCTTATCTCCGGCGTCGATGTACGAGACGCGCGTCTGCGTTCGCGCACAGAAGAATGTCTGATGAAATTCTATCGAGGCGAGATATTCGTATGGGTTTGAGGAGGTCAGATAAGCGTTGGTATCGTCTACAACTTGTTTCGATGGGGTGGGCTGCTCGAGGTGCGAGGTAGATGGCTCTGAGAGGTTACTAGGAACATCGGGGATAAGGGAGGCGGTGATTGACATGGATGTCACTGTTTACTCTAATCTTGACTAGCTTGACTGCCTTTATGGGAGATTTGCTTGCTGTAGGGGCAATAATGCGAGTTCATGTGGATGCTGTGCTATGCTGCGCAAATGCTGCGAGTTGCTGCGATGCAGCAGGATTGACGGGCCGGGGCAGGCCGGGACACAAAGTGGCGAGTTATTGGTACCGGATCTATTGCAACAAGTAGTAATTATAATCAGTGCAGGCAACCAAACAATATTTCGATCTTTACATAGCCGTTGCACGAGAAAGGTAGCGCATCGCACTAATATTGTGTGCTGTATTGGAATAGCGGCCATACCCTGTGGTGTACCTCCACATTTCAAAGGACGCGCCACAGCACAGGCACTTTCAAATTTCAAGTTTCAAAACACGCGTTGCTGCCCACTGATCCCATGAATTGGCCATCCTGTGAGCTTCACCCACGGAAGATTCAACGTAACTCATCCTGATGCATATCTTGTAGCTTGCGAGGCATTCGGTTCGATGATTCAATGAGTACAAAATCCATCCATTCCATACATATTGCCAGAAATTTAATAATAACAAATAGGATCTCACAATCCTCTTTTATTTCCATCTCCTCTTTACACGTACTTGACGGTCACGCCCGAAGAGCTGGTAGACACGGACGTCAGAACCTTGTTGTTCTGCTCGATGTCAATCGTGTCGGTCGCGCTCGACGGCCCGTAGGTCGCACCAGCGTTCGTGGTCGCCACCGCGCCGGTGAACGCAACCGTGCCGAAGTTGGCGAACTGGACAAGCGAGCTGCCCTCCTCGTAGTCCTCAACGATCCACTCGGCGTCCTCCTGGCACAGGGCGGAGCTCGAGGTGATGGACTTGGTGACGGTCTTGCCCTTGGTCACGTTCTCGATGACCGCGGTTCCGGCCTTGGTGCTGGAGGCGGTGACGGTGAGCTTGACGGTGTCGCCGCTGGAGAACGAGATGCCGGAGAAGTCGTAGGCGTAGTCGGGGTACCACTCGTACCAAGCTGAAAGATAATCGGGCAAGTCAGAAAATGAACATGACCGGTGTGAGACTGTAAACGCACAATCGTAGGAGACGGATCCACCGGAGACGGTGAAGTCGATACCGGTCTGCAGGATGGCCGTTCCGCAGGTGTCGCCGTCGATGCCGACCCAGGCGGACGCAGAACCGCTGCCGCTGGGGGTGGGGACGGTGAAAGTTCCAGTGACCGACTTCCAGGTGCCCTGTAAATTGCACAAAGTCAGATGCTGGCCGACGATTCCCGCTCATATGACATGAAACGCACCTTGGACTTGGTGATGACGGCACCAGACCAGTTGGAGCTATAATCGACGTTGGTCTGGTTGGTGATTGAGGGTGTCAATCCCCCCGACGCGGGGATCTTGGGCTGGGAGCTGCGGCCGCTGGCACGGCGAGAGATGCGGGCATCGCGTCTGACGTTCGCGGCGGGAACAGCGATGGCGACAGAGGCGAGCAGGAGGGTGGTGAGGGCTTGGATAGCGACCATTGTGAAAGAGGAGTTTTGGAGGAGTTGTTGGGACCGAGAGGCTGAGGATTCCAAGCAAACAAGGTCGAGCCTTTATACCTGCAGCCGCGGAGAGCCTCCCCAATATGAGGTACACATGTTCGCGTCGGCCGTGCTAGATTGACAACATAGCGCCATATGCAAGCATATGGTCCATCATTCAGCCACAAAGCCCCAAGGCACAAAGCTGCAATGCAGTAATCAAATTGAATGGCAGACGGAGACAGATCATCCGCATGGCAATTAGAAGCAGAATGTGATTTAAAAGGTAAATCGACATTGAATGCCTTGGAAATATGCTCCAATGTAGCCGTAGCCGTCAGTTGACGGCATTCCTCGGCTGCAAACCACCAGCGAAGCTCAGTCCAGCCATGTAGCGACTGTTGGGCTAACGCCCCAACGTTGCCCAGGGAATAAACAGATCAATCCATGAATATAAGCATAGCTTGTCCTGACCCTGCGCTGTGAAACTGGAGAGAAAGCCAAATCGTCTCGGAAGCCCCTGATTCAGAAGCATCTATGCTGCATAGACTTCTGATAAGCATGGCCCACATGCATGTATATGTCCTGCCGGCGGCGAAAGACAATCAACGATCGAAGACCCATGCGGATTATTGATGAGAATGGCCTCTGCGCGTGGGCATGGGACCAAAGCCGCTCAAAGCCGTCGGCGGGGTGTCGATGGAGATGATGGAGAGAATGAAGAAGAACAACCTAGCGATTGCCTTTGGATCCGAGACAGCGGCTTAGTGCCACGTGTTCATCTATCCCAAATCGTTAAAGACTAGATTTGGACTAGATCTGCAACGCTTTCAGCCGAATATAGATCTGCTCAAGCTTGCATTGGAGAGGACGAATTATTCATTGCGATTATTTGGGCAGACATTCCTGAGTTGTTTCCCTTGTATTTGACAGGAGCTGCAGCGTTTGCAAGACTTGTCAAACGAAGAGCTCCACATTGGTCTGGTTGACGTTTCCTGCAGGGATCTATGTGAAAGATTCAGAAACACCGTTATCGAATATCATAGTAATGTGCTCTAGATGTTACCCAAGATAATCGGTGTCGGTTACCCACCGATGATAGACTTGGCTTGACGAATATGTGCACGCCAAGTGACGCGCAAGGAATAGACGAAGGAAGGCCACCTGTATGCTACTCAGCTGACAACTGTCACTCCTGCATTGGGCATTTCAGCGTCAGTCCCCCGCATGGAAATGCGCGACAAGATGACATGGCAGCCCGTAATCATACGAGTTACTCCACAGTTCTTGGCGCGTTGTCCAACAACTGATCACCCATGTTCCTCGACCGTGACTTATGCTCGAGATGCTTGTGTGCAGTGGACAGTTCACGCGTTCACGCACCGTTGAGCTTCAACTTAAGGCTCAACTCATCCAGACCCCATTCCAGTAAATGCCTTTCATATACGTCATGATCCCACTGTTGTATATTATCCATAGTAAGTATGTGTACAGCAATTACAGCTGGAACTGAAATAGAACTACGCATTAGGAAACACATCTGACTGAGGTAGAAGATAATACATGTTTGTTTGTGACAACTCATGCAGCATGGGCAGAGAGAACTGGCACACGGTCTGCCTTCAAGCCAATAACCCTCCAATGCGCCACCGTATCTGGGCACTCCTCCAGAAACTCGATGACCCTGCCTTGCCCTGCGTCCACGAAGTCTGCTGGCATCCACTGTTCCGTGTGCACGTTTTCGGACCTATGATCCTTGGCCCACACGTTCAACATATCCCGAATGTCATCGATGTCCACCCACTGCTTCTCCTGAAAGTCCTCCCTCTCCGAGTCGCGGTGGTCCGTCCACCCCTGGAGCTTCAGCAACATGACCGCGACGATGGGCATGACGGGTACGCCGGGTACGCGCATGTATCGTATGCGCTCGATGGGGACGGTGGGAATGGAGAGGATTCCGGGTAGGAGGATGTCCGCTTTGCAGAAACCACGGTTTGGGAGGGTGTAGTACAGTATCTTCCAGGTTGCACCTGGCGTGCGGGATTTCACAAGGAAGAATTTGGGATCCGTGTCCGCAATGAGGGCTTTCAGGTCCTCTGGCGTATGTTGGTCCGTCAGGACGACCATATCTACGTCCTGAAGAGGATCCTCAGGTAAGGCGCGTCAATGGTTGGGAAGTTGATGTTTACGCACATTGGGAACTCTACGCATCCCATACATTGAGCATGCAGCGCTGCCAAACAGACAGCATGGGATGTTATGAACAAGCAGCGCAGCTGCTGTCGCCCGCGACGTCTTTCGAATGTCCGGTAGGCCCAGCGGCCTACTGTTGGGGTGCCGTTTGAGAATCTTGGTTGCTAGTGGCATCTCAGATGATCCAGTAGCAGAGATGTGCCGGTATTTGAACTGGCGCGAGGGCGGGAGGCGGTGCCGTCGACAATGCGGTTATGTGTATTAGGGTGCCCTCTTGCCGCGTGACCGGAGTGGCAAAAGACCGCCAATTGAGTGGTCAAATTAGGATCGGGCGGAGCTCCAGGCTGTAGATAATTCACGCAGAGAGAACCATAGTAAGATGAAACTGAAAGGTTAGAGGCTCGAGAATACGACTGACAAGATCAAGTCTTGCCCCTGTTGAGGGCATGTGAGTTCCACGTGTTCGTGGCGTTAACTTTTCCTACAACCACGACCCGACCAAACCCTTCGAACGGTTTTTCAGGTCATTTTCTAATTGACTCAAAGAGAATCAGAGGCTACTCTCCACTCCATATGTCTCTACTTCTCGACTCATCCTCTTCCATCTCAAAATGTATACATTGTCAATTTTCATCAAGGGCACTGGGTAATGGGACCCGCTTAACACCAATACTCAGGCAACTTATCGTTCTGATCTATACATTGATCTCTGCTTGCTTCACTTCGGCAACATGCCTGCCGCCTTGAACGTGTCAAAGGCTTTATACCACGAAGCATTCGGATCCATTTCATCCACCCAACCTGCTTTCCTAGCTTTCTCCAGACTGAATTGTCGATCCCTGATGCACCTGTTACCAAAATCAGCACGGTGCTGAGAATCATGACCTTGATTCAAATTGTAACGCACCACCATCCATATTGATCCAGGAAACCACCTTGGAAAACCTCGCTGGTTTTGACCCCAACATCCTTCAGCACCTGCGAGTGTCGATTCATGTATTCGCCCGGCTTCTCCATTCCATCTCCATTGTTCACAGGGCCCGTTCCGACCAATCCAAAGTACTTCGCAAGCGCCGACCAACGCTCACTCATCGGCGTCGGTGTCGCAGAGTCCGCCACGTTGAATAGCTCTCCGCTCGACTTCTCAGGGTGCAAGGAACACCAGATTGATAACTTTGCAATAGCTGCCGAGGACGCGTCGCTGTTCTTTGCTGCATAAGCCGCATCTGTGCCCGGGAATGGCACCTCTGCGCCCTTGCCTTCGACGAGGGCGTAGGTCGCAAGGTAAGTCCCCCAGTGGGCAGTGATGTTAAATGCTGAACCGTTAGGGACGAACCCGATGATAGCGTCGGGGCGGATTTCGGCCCATGTCCAAGACCTCCCAGAGCTGCCTGCATCGCAGACGTCGCGAAGGGCATGGTGATGGAGCTTCAACTCCTCAGCCTCTGGCAGCTTCATGGTCTCTACCAGCGGGGCCTCGAATACCCCTCCAGGGATGTGGATACCATAGCCTTTCGCTCCGGTTGGGAACGCGAGGAATCGGAGGCCGGGGGCAAGGGCGTTCAACGCACCAACGACGTTGGTGATCATCTTCCGATTGACTGCGACTTCAGCGTTGGAGTCCGCCTCATGCTTGTATGCGAAGTGGAACGCGTGGGTCACGCTCTCGACGTCGGCTACGTTCGACCGCATCCAATCTGTGAATTCCTCTACCGAACCCTTTGCAAAATCAGCGCCTGAGACGAGCTGGAGTGCAGGGGTGGCTGGGATCGGCCAAAAGGAGTCTTTGACACTCATGGGGCGGTTTACGAGTGCGGTAACCTTGGAGAAGGTACCGGGGGAGGGATAGTTGGAAAGCAACTGGTCTACCACACCCCAGCCAGCGAGCCCGGAGGCCCCGAAGATGATCGCGTGATACGACGGCGTGGATGGCTTGGATGTGGATGTCATGATACTTGTAGCTGGTTGGGTTTGTTCGAATATGCCAGACGCAGCAGGATCTTATGCTGTACTTAAGGTTTTCAAGTGTGGCACTTTACCGAGTGATTTGGCCCGGAGCCGATGTCCGCACAGGGTGCTATAGCTGGTGTCGGGACCGGGATTCGCTGTATGACTGGATTTGACTTGCTAATTTACGGCACGGTGCTGCCTGCGAGTTCATGATCAGGAAGGAATTTTGTAGGTGAATGATCATGACTTGATGTGGTCCACTCCGAAGCAACTTGTGGTTTTCTAGGTCGCCGACCTGTACTGAACAACTCGAGAAACGGTCATATCGGCAACAGCGTCAATCGGACTACTTCTCCGTGCACCGTACAAGATCTCTATTATCGCCTATCTCCGAGTTGCTTTATTCCAAACCACCTGCTGCCTCTATATTGCATCGCTCACAAGCACAACCAAAGTACCAATTATCCAGGAGCAACTTTCGTCTTTCGTAGGTACTCGCCCGCTGCAGATGATTGCTGCCATTACCCTCGGGATTGACGTAGCTTATACAGAGCTCTTCTCCTGATTCGATAGCGCGAGTCGTCCTGAATTCCCATGATCGCCCTAGCCGTGTCTTCGACAAGTTTGGCTTGCAATCTACGCCATTTCTTATTTTCCATGATTTAGTTAAACATAAATGGACGTTCGACGCACCGTGATTGAAGAAGCTGGCATCAGCCCACAACCCCCAGCCGAACATTTCTTTCTCTTCGCTTCCGGATTCCCCACTGTGTCGTTCCCCGCTATTCAAATTGTCTCGAATCCCAAAAGAGTTGCCCGTATCACGGCTCAAGATAGCTCGGACCCAGCCTCCATGTTTTCCATTCTCGGGACCGCCGAGCGGATCGAACATCTCACAGGAGCTTCGGACCACGGGGGAGAGTGCAGTGCGCAGAAATTTGTAAATGCGTATGTGGGACGCAACGATGTACGGTCTCCGCCGAGCATAAGGAAGCTCGTTATCCTGCAGATCAAGTACTGATCTTGGCAGCAAAATGGCTGCCGAAGGATCCGTGGTCGGGATATCTGATTTCTTGTATGCGTGAAGTTGCGGTAGCCCTGAGGCTACAAAACGTGCGAGTTCTTGTTCCATTTCGTTCAGAATGATCACTTCAGATTTTGGCGCCTCATGGATCGCTTCCTTCCAAACAGCATCCAGCACGGCCTGTGTGATATCTGCAGGATGTAGATGTTCAAAAGCGTCACAGTTGCTTGATCGGTTGGATTGACTCTTCATTTTGCGAATAGCACCGTTTATGGCGTTGTCGACCAGGACTCGGAAGCCGCTAAATCTTTGTGCATCTGCGAGCCACAGATCTTTGCAAGTTGAGGAGCAAAACCGCTCCCCATTTCCCTTCGGCTTCGTTGGCTTTCCCTCAGGTCCTTTTGAATGTTCTGCCGTATTACTGTCAATGCTGACGGGCAGCGACCTTTCCTCACCAAAATATGCGAAGCACCACGCGCAGACGAATCGTCGGTATTCTCGATATATAACGTGAGCACATGGTGACTGCGAGATGTGTATCACGCTGTTCTCTGGGATGGCTCGGGTCGCGAAGAGAGATCTTCCGCCGTAGCTTGTGGTCTTCAAAGTGAAAGGGGGTAATTCCTTGTTGCTCATTGTTTTTGATTGATCAATCTGGGCTGAGGATGGGGTTGAGACCGTCACAAGTTTACATTTGAACTCAAAGCTCACCGTCTTTGCACTCGAAAGAGATCAACTTAAATGATTGTCATCTGAAACTGGCCAAAGTTTTGGAAGGCTCCTGACAGCCGGCCCGGACCTAGGCACCCGGACCGAAAGTCCACCACATTTCTTCTTCCCCTACCGCCATCTTGCCTTGGCCAAACAAAGTGATCCGCCAGTTTCAAGCTATACCCCAGAATCCTATCGAGAGTGCCTTCCATGAGGTTTACAACAAACTCTTGAACACTCTATTACATTCTGATTCCGATTTCACCGTCGTGCCTCAGTATCTGAGACTCGCGTCCTTGAAAATGGCCGATTACATCGTTATTTTTCGAGATTCTCCTCAAGACTAAGCCCGTTTTCATCCTGCAGCTGAAGAAACTTACCGACCTCCATTTGTGTCATTGCGCCCAAGCAGCTGATGGACAAATGAAAGAGCGATTGGGAGATTTGGTTGGTCAGTTGTACACCTTTTGGCGATATTGAGATACAACTCTGATCATGAGCTTTGGACTTCAGGTTCATGCCCTCTTCCGACTCTGCAGGCTGTCAGTGCTATTGGAGCACGACTTTGCTTTTATCATTTGGATACGACTGATCCTGCAGCGGAGATTATACCGCTCGATGATATACTTATACCTCAACACCGTACAAGAGTGAATGAAACTGCACCGATGGAGAGGCGGGATTGTGATGTTCTGGATGCAGAGGGTGAGGAAAAGCTTCATGGAGTCGTGGATTCGATAAAGAGAGCAAGTGAGAACGCCGCCAATACCTAAACTGCCTATATGTAGTTCATAATAGGAATGCAGATACTAGCAGGCGCAGCATATAAGGGAAAGCCTTCTGATGAAAAATTTAGAGAACAAAGTTGGCGAGAAGGACAGTGTCAGCATGGTCAGGCCTTCTATCACGAGTTGCGCACTGGGCCATCCTGAGGTGGCTTTCAGATAAGGGGGAGCCCCACTAGTACTCATCTATAAGATGATGGCAAGTGCATCTTCGAATCCGATTCTCTGGACTTGCAGACTTGCAGTGCGTTCGTGGAACTATGACGACTAAGATGTGTGCGGCCAGCAATAAAGCATGACAAAGCCATGCAAAGAAAGAGGGATGCCAACTGATTGTCGTTATAGTCAGTTATATGGCGTCGATTCTCTAGAAAGGTAGTCCTAGCGAGGAAAGCCCGTTTGTGAACGATTGCTTGACGTGGCACAGCAACGTGAGCAGCTAAAGACGTGGCCGCCAGCGCCTCTTTCTCCAACTTACCTAAATCCCCCCCTCTACCTCTCCATCGATTGCTTTCATTCGTCGCCCTTGTTTTATTCTACCTCTTCAATTCTATTGGTATTGGTTTTATCTAAGATGCGGCTGAGGGCTACCCTGCTGGCTCTGGCGCCATTCCTCGCACTCGTTCCCCATGCCCAGGCGGATCCTACCGGTGGAGCATTGTACCCTCCCGGATTACAACCCCTTATCAACCGAGCCAATGCTCTGTTCAGCATAGGGCAGTTTAGTGATGCAGCTAAGGCATACACAGATGCCATAGGTGAGCCTGTCTTCGATAACCAGCGGCCTGTTGCTAATCTTTGACATGTAGAACAAGCGCCAACGGAATACATCCTGTACTACAAACGCGCAACCGCTTACTTCTCCCTGAATCGAAATGCGCCTGCTCTGGAGGATTTCGAGAAGGTCCTTTCCTTAACACACAACTCTTTCGACCATGCACACCTTATGAGCGCGAAGATTCACGCACGGGATGGGAACTGGGATCAAGCGCGGGGGAGCCTCAAAGCCCACAAGGCTGCGAAATCCGATCCCCAGGTGCTCGAGCTACAGGCGGACATCGAAGATGGCGCAGCTGCTGCTGTACAGGCTAGGAAGGAGGCGAGAGCGCAACTCTGGACAGCGTGCTATGAATCCTCCACACGCGCTTTGCGCATCGCCTTATATTCCCTTCCCATCCGAACTATGCGCGCCGAGTGCGCATTGCGAGCGGGAGATGTCGAGTCCTCCGTGGGTGACCTTTCAAGGCTGGCTCAGCTGCGCCCGAACACACAGCCGTCGGACCACATGACGATCTTCCGCCTGGCGTACTTCTTCCTTCCACCCCCAATGAGCCAGACGCAGAATGCAGCACTAACGGCGCTGAAGCAGTGTCTAAATCTCGACCCAGACTCATCCGTGTGCCTTCCTGCGCACAGACAGTTGAAGTCGCTGGAGAAGTCGTTCGTGAAGGCGGAGGCCTTAGCAAGCAAAGGCGATCACCGAGGAGTGCTCGACCTGCTTTTGGGCAAAGACAGAGCGAATACCGGGTTCCTCAAAACATTCGAAGACGCCCTCGCAAAACACACTGCACCCACACCAACGTCGACATCGAACTCTAAGTCACCGCAACACAACCCCGCGGCGCTCCCACCCACCTTGTCTCCGAGACTCACCACTATCCTCCACTTAATCTGCTCCTCGCACACTGCACTCAACTTGCACAAACGCGGCATGCCGTGGTGCGAACGATTGATGGCGCAAGACGACCAAGTGCTGACTGATGCAGACTGGGACGCGGCCGCTGCAGGCAAAGCAGAAGGACTGATGGCGAATGAGGAGTGGGAGGAAGCCGTAAGGGTGCTTGAGAGTGCATGGGAGAAGACACGAAATGAAGATGTGAGTCTCTATATTTGACGGCTGCGTGAATAGAGACTAATGCGAACGCTTTTAGATCAAACAACGACTTCTCAAGTCGCAGCGCCTGCTGAAGCAATCGAAGTCCAAGGATTACTACAAGGTACTGGGTGTATCTCGCGATGCAGATCCCAAGACCATCAAGAAGGCTTAGTCAGTCTCTATGCCCTATTCCTCCATCAGAAAGCACGATGCTGATCTGCCTCTCTTAGCCGGAAAGCTGTAATGACCGCCCATCCCGACAAGGGTGGAACCGAAGCCAAGATGGCTACAGTCAATGAAGCCTACGAAGTCCTCTCGAAGCCGGGTTCGTCGTCTCTTCTCTCCATCCAGACTGGGCCTCATTCTCTCTATTTTACAGAACTCAAAGCCCGCTTTGATGCTGGCGAAGACCCCAACGATCCCACAGCAGGACAGGGCGGTTTCCCAGGTGGTCACCCCTTTGCGAACTTCTTCCAGCAGGGCTCGGGCGGATTCCAATTCCAGCATGGATTCAACAACCACCGTGGACGGTAGACGCGATGTTGTTCCCGGTACCCTAGGAGTCGAGCTCCTGACCTTTGCTTTGCGCTCTTGTTTGTCCGTCTTGAGAAAGACTCAGGATGAAAGAGAAGCTGGGCGGGATTGTAAGTTAGTGCTATTGCTCAACTCCTATCAGTCTGTGATGCTCTTGAGAATATACTTTTGTTAATAGCACCGCGCGTAAAGGCCAAGCTGAGATTGCGAAACAGGAATCGATCTATTATATTCACAATGGCATCCGTCGTTCCGCCGAGTCTGCATTAACCACGATCTCTGCGGTACATACCAAGTGTCCTATGGATCCATCGTCTGGTCGCTCTGACACCGAGGGCATTCGCATGCGAAAAACCAGCCGCTCATTAAGAGTTGCCTTCTTGTTTCTCCGATTTTGGCTTCACCTCCTTTGTTGGTTTGGTCTGCCGAAGAGGTATCCGCGTCTTTAACCGAGTCGAGATCAACATAGCTTATGCAAAGCTCTTCTCCGGGCTGGATAGCGGCTGTGGTATAGAATTGCAATGTTCTGCCGACACGCACTTTCTTGATATTTGGTTTGCAACCTGCCAAATTTGGTTGGTCAAATTTTCATGCAACTCAAAGAAGGTCACTTGACTTACTGTGATTGAAATAGCTGGCATCCACCCAAAGCCCCCAACCCATCATCTCATCGTCCTCCAGGTCACTCCCTCCTACAGAGGCCGCGCTAGAGGAGTCTTGCCGTATACCGAACGCATTGCCGGCGTCTCTACCCAGGATTCCCCTGACCCATCCGCCAGCTTTGCTTTCTGCAGTTGGTTCCCCGCCAAACATATCATCTGAGTCGCGTCGTCCTAGAGCGATAGCGGAACGAAGAAAACTGTGGATGCGAATGTGCGAATCGAGGATATATGGTCGCTGTTGGATATGTGGCAGCTCGTTTTCCTGGAGATTTAGAGCTGATTGTTTCAGCGGATTGGCTTGTATTACCGGCAGCTCCAATGCATCGGGGACGGCGGCAGCCAACTGGTTTCTGAGAAGAAGAAGTTGCACGAGCCCAGAGCTGACAAAACGCATTATTTCGAGTTCCATGTCATTGAGCTGTGCTATGGGGCCGTCTTCTTGATTTGCAGCCGCAATCCATGCAGTGTCCAATATTTCTTGGGTGATTGTTGAAGCAACTTCAGGATCTAATCCCGGCGATAATTCTGAAGAACTAATAGACTTGTGCCGCTCTCTGTGCATTCTACGCACAGCAGCCTCCACTGCATTAGACACCTTGCCCCTTACTCCATTATATTTCATCCCCTCGGCGATCCAGAGGTCTTTGCAAATGATGGTGCAAAAGCGCTCGCCGTTGCCTGTTCCAGATTTGTGCTTGCTATTGGCCCCAGAGTCGCTCGCTGCAAATATCAGGGCACCAGTCGTCGAATAGGCAAAGCACCAAGCACAAACAGTTTTTCTATAGTCTTTGTATATGACGTGGGCGCATGGTGATTCCGAGGCATGTACAAGACTGTTGGCAGGGATAAAGATTGTGGCAAACAGAGATCTACCACCGTATGTGGTAGACTTGAGACAGAAAAGCGTAGACTCTATCAAGCTCATTGCTCAGGTAAAGATGTAGGGTCATGAAAGTCAAAAAAAAATACTGACGCAACCAGTATCGACGCAAGGCACTCCCACGTGTGTGCCTGTACAGTGGTTTATATGGACCTAGACGTACCCATAAAATACTATTCAAGAGCCATCAATGTAGTTCAGCAATCAGCTGCAATGATTCACGAAACAATAGAAAACATAGTGTGCCCAGTAATCCTAATGTAATAGAAGGTTCAAGTCCGATATAAGTCCAGTGCGCTCCGCCGGTCACTGCTTTTGACCCGGCGTCGATTTCTTAGACTGCATCAACTCCTTCTCCATGTGCCGACTGCGGGCCCCAAACTGGCAGTTGCGAGTGCTTGTTTCGGGCACCACGAGCCACGAAGGTACCGTATCTAATCAGCTGAATTTCGGCGCTGTCGACTCGCTCGTGCGTAACAAATCCAAAGCCGTTGGGCTGCGGTTAACATTTATATCCAGCTTCTCCGCCTTCATCTCCGCCTTGCGCGCCTTCCTCTCCGCCTTGGGTGCCTTCTTTTCCTTCCTCGTGAAGCGAGGGAACTCCGAATCAGGGCCAACAAGGGTGCGTCCAGGATGCCCGATGGACATCGCGAGGAGAGCGAGAAGCATGGGAACAGCGTCGAGGACATACATGTAAAATTCGTGGTAAGGAATAGGATTGTTGGTCCCGGTCCCACGCGAGAATTCAATGAGGCGGTAGATGATTCGGATCTATGCGTTGTCAGCTTATTGACAATGACGCGAAGCGAAGATAGCGCACCGAGATCAATAGCAATGAGGCGTACAAACAGTACAGCAGCACTCTCCATTGTACCCTGCCTGTTCTTGCAAGCTCCCCCTGCCGCTCAAGGACAAGAATTCTTCGGTGGAACTTTATTGCAACGGCGAGGAAGAGGATGATGAAGCCCTGTTGCATGCCAATACCACCCATATAGATGTACTTTCCAATGTTGAGTAAGCCCGCAAACTCTCCGGTGCCAGAGAGGATAATCCCACCCGCTGCTTGGACGATGAAAGAGGTTATATCCAGCCAGACAAAGCACGCGGAGAAGCTAGTGGCTTTGATGTACAGTTTCTGTTCCGGGAGGAAGTAGTACACCATCCGGCCGAGGACCATGTAATCGAACGCATTAATCCCTGCATAGTGAGTAGGTCAGTTATACCCCGAGACCTAAACTGAAGGACATACAAAGAGGCGCAAGCAGGAACAAGATTTGCGAGATTGTGGGGTATATCGAGCTTTGCTGATGCCTGGTCCCTATTGCGCGAATGATGAAGGATGCCATCTCCCATGTGGCCCCCATTATGATCACCCATGTAAATTTCTATAATTCACCAATCCTAGTCAGCTAGTGTTTTATTTGCGACGTATGCGACGGAAACTGACCTTGCGATAATAAAACCCTAGAAAAATGTGTAGCCCTAGCATCAAGCCAAAGAGCGTGGCCGTTGCAACTGCACCGCCAAGCGAGGGATCATAGGCCCAATCCGCGTTGCTTGCGTATGGAGGAGTATAACCGTATTTGCCTGGAGTAACATATATGCAGATCGCGGTTGCGCTGGCCGCCGCAGCCGTTGTGCTGGCTATTGAAGAAGTCATCACCAGTCTTGAGCAGCAGTGGTGCAGAGACAAATGGGGAGATATGAGACGATAAGTTCCTCGATTGGATGCTTCGATTCATTGCGGCCACTCCAGTATTTGTAGTCCGGGGAGTTTGAACGAGATGAAACTGTACCCTGCACTTCCTCGTCATAATTGCACAACAAGCGATCTGGACATCCGCAGGCGCAGCCAATGGAATATACCCACCATGCAAAGTATTCGTGCATGCCTGCAGGAGGCTTTTATAACCCAAATCTGCACAATGATGCAACACAGGGGGGCGATGACTTGAACCTTGAAGGGCAGTGCTATAGTGAGCGCTGGTTCGGGGATGAGAATTTGAGTAAGCTCACCGGCCGATCCATCCAGGAACTATCGCAATTTTGAGTATGAGAAGAGCTGAGAAAAGTAAGCTAACCGGCCGATTGACTCAGGAAAATTGTGATCTGGGTAACTGCGATCACTGATGGTATGGGATAGACACATGCGCAGTAATTCCAGTGACGGTTCATAAGGCGGCTCTGGTCTCAATTTGATTTGTGCTGAGCATTATGTCGGAGTCGCAAAAGCGTGAATTTGGTGTTGAGAGACAGGGAGAAACGATCGATGAAGATGAGTAGTTGACAAAGTCGTCGTCCTTGAAGAACATGGCTTGGGATTTCACTACTGTTTCAGTGCTTAGGTAGATCAAAGAAAGAGGATAGGGGAACCAGTGAGAAAGGCACTAGTAGTACCGACTCCAAACATACCAAACATACCGGCGACTAACCTGACGGGCCGGCGACTTACCTAAGGGTGAAATCCAATTCTTTTCCTTGATGCAGAGTCATGCCTATCTCTTCCCATTTCGCGCTCCCGGGACCGAACAAGAACGGAATTCGGAATCTTTCGAAGTTGAATAACTCATCCCCTCTTTACCTATGCGTGTACTGTAAGATTTCGCCTCGCCTAAGATCATCGAGCACAATGTTTGACGGATACCCTGACAACACTGACGAGAGTGATGTCGAAAAGGTGCTTGAACATTCCTCATACCGGTCTGAACTCTCCGGCTTCTCTCGTTTCGTCACCGAAATATCTAACATTTTCCCTCTACATACTTAATAGCAATCACCGCCGATCGTCATGATCCAGTCACTCCCACATAGGGCACGGAACAGCATGAAACATACGACGGAACTGACAAATGGTGAGTAATTCTCGTTTTAACGGGTCCATCTCCGTTTCAGGATCTAATGACTCAGTCCGACATAGCTTCCAGAGGCACGCTCCAGCACGCTCCTCCAAAAAGGCACTTCACAGCACTTCCTACGCGGGTATTGGCTACGCCAACAATGCCTGCATGGTTGTATCAGTAGTCATTGGCCTAGTTTCTGTTTGCGTTAATTTTACCGCACTCTGGTAGGTTCTTGTGTGCTCCGATGGGCTTTTGACTAATGTTTCCACTCAGGAGTCAGCCTTTCCTCTATCTACCCCCAATCGGACAAGATTGGGCTGCGCCCCTTAAACGTGGATCATTTGAGCATTACCTCAGCCTCGCGACTCGAACTCGGAGCCTCTCTGGTGGGGCCCATTCCGTTACAACATATAGACGCCCAGGACCGAGTCACAATTTAACTTCGGAGGCAGGGTTCTGGGTGCCTGGGAGGTGGCTGCGTATCGCAGTCTACCGCAGTCTCGGTCAGCAGAGGCTTGATCCAATTCGAACAGCACTTATATAAGGCACCATGCGTATTGTCATGAGACATTCCTCTTCATAGCCCCCATAAACACGTCGAAAGGCCCTTTGCGAATAATGGCCATCGACCTCCACACGCCAACATACGCCGCGTCCAGTTCAACTTCTCACTACACGGTGTCCACCATGGAAATGGACTCCGGCGCGCCGGCTTACTCCGCCCAGCCCGCTATTGATGAACGCGTTCTCGAACGCACACATTCCCACTACAGCTCAGCGCCCACAGGGATATTTATGCACGGAAACGAGCATATCAGGCTGAAGCTAAAGGGCCAACTCGATGGCGCTGTCGCACCTTCCTATGACCAGCACGGTGTGGTCAGGGGCGATATAGAAATCAGCTGCCCAGATGGGGTGGAGACTGTTCACGTCAAAGTGTGTATATTGTTATCCGCGTCTGTTTCAGCAGATCGGCTCACTATGCTGCTCAGCTGGAGGGACACTTGGATATGGCACTCGGTGGCATTGGACGCCCTGCTTCGACACGTTTCTTCAGCCTCAAACGTCGGCTGTGGACACTACCAGAGTCTAGATTCTTCGCTTCTCCTGCTTGCCCACGACGACACGCTTTTGATGTGAAGCTACCCACGACGTATCGAGGGCGAAACTTGAAGGAGTATCCTCTGCCACCTTCATGCACCCTCCCGTTCCCGGATAGTGGTGGGAGTACGTGCGAAGTGAGGTGTAGGTATACGTTGACAATAAGTGTGGAGAAGACGCCACACTTTGTTCTTTTGAAGCGAAAGAAGATGTGAGTGCTGTCCTGTTCGTTGTCGAGGATCTATGCTGAAGTCGCCCCCGATAGCTTAAGCGTAGATTTTAACTACAATCCGCAAATGCTACCATCCCAGCCCGTTGTCCCACCACACATGACGTTCTCGCAAACCGCAGAAACTATGCCAGATGCATGGCATGAAATCACGCAGACCATGCAAGCGAGGTACAATTCGGGAATCAAGCCTATCCAATGTCATGTAGGACACTGTTTTACTCCTTGGACGATGTTTTGCATTGCTGACGAAATACTTTGCAGCTCTACGTCCCTTCCACAGGCGTGTTCGGTACCTCCTCTCCCATACCCTTCCACATAAAACTTAGCGGGCCCAGTGCCTCCCTCCGCTCCCTCTGCGTTCCAAATACCTCCACCTCAACACCACGAGCTCTCGTGCGCGTCCGGCTGATACGACACATCCGCGCTAACTCGTACGGCCATCAGGTCCACAAGGCGCTCGTAATAGGCGAGGGCGAGCTGTTCGCTTTGCCACTTATCGGAACGGACGAGGTACTGCAATGGGATGGCACAGTGCAGTGTGGAGATGACGTGAATGTCGGTGGACTCGCGATTGACGATTTGTTATCCATAAAGGTGAGCGGCAAATCTCATTCTCCAGTTCAGGAGATGGCTGATGTAATCAATCACAGGATTTCATCGTTTTCAATGTTTGTCCGCCTACCTTGTCCTCTTCACCTCTTGTGGACATGGAATATATGCATCCTGTAAGACTAGTGGAGGATCGCTGGAGTTTTTATCCGCAGCGGTAGTGATCTTGGTCCTTGACCGCTTGCATTTATGGTTCTTGTCCCTGTTTTATGTGCTCCTGCTCTTAGCCACGTAGTCGACTATGCTATGTCTACTTATGATGACGAATTACCATTTCTCGTCGCAGGCGGTCGATGACAGATCGTTTCGGATTCAGCTTGATATATAGGCCATGTTTTTCAGAGCCATCTCTGGCTATACATGTGTCCAGCCAAGGCGAAGACAAATTTCTCATCCGTCATGAATTACATGTTGCAGAGTAGTACAACTTAGCATGCTCGGTTCGAGCATATCAGTGTGGATGACTTAGCTTCATTTAAATATTCGTTTCTACGCCACTCTAATACTTCGTCCTTCTGTCCCGCCTAATAGCCTTCAGCCAATACCCATGATGCACAACGATCGCTCAGCAATATTTATTTCGCACAATCGAGACTTTTATGGTTATCTAATTATATTTATACAAAAGTTCGAGGTTAATAATGTGCCTCATAATGAACACCTAGCCTATCAAAACTATTTTGGGCTTGTGTAGACACGAATGCCATCATGCATCATGTGCAGCACCAGGGGCCTTGATCTAATACAACAGCGATATCTTATGATTCTTATCCTCCCAGCCACCTCACTGACTTGTAATAATTAGTCACCGACTGTTAAGGCGAACTCGGGAATTTTCACATATGTCCTTTTAAATGTATATATGCTCAAGGACCCGCAGTAGGTTTATTCACGGAATAAAAGTCATCAGCTACTTGAATTTCTACAACGAAACCACGTTGCAAGCATTGCTCCCGGGAAGCGCTCACGGAACTACGCGGCGATCACACGAACGACGCTTGTTGTATCGCCGCGTCCTCCGTCCAGCACTCATACTTATCGCGACTGAGAACAATAGGCTCTGTTATGCTACCATGAGCTCCGAAAAATGTCAGGAGATATTCCCTAAACCTCCCCGGGTGCGTCAAGACTGGCAACTGAAGGCACGCGAGAGCTCGACTTCAAGCCAAGGTTTGTCAGGTTCAAGTTATTGATGCGCATGTTTTTATGCTGACATGATGTAGACAATGCTACTGTCAAATGCCTGACAGAGCTTAATGAGCTTAAAGATTGTCGTATCCAGGCCCTTCTGCAGGAGGTGTCAGAGCTTCGAGAGCGGACGGCGAAGTTAGAAAAGGAGAAAATAAGTTTGCTAGGAGAGATGCTCCCTCTGGAGCGCAAGATTGAGGGTTTACAGCAGGATCTCGAAGAGGAGTATTTTAGTGAGCAGTTCGAATTTCATCAAACACTCTCCGTTATATTGAAATGTTGGCACACGTAGCGTCTACTGCGACTGTCAACACAGGACGGCGCAATAGAGAACCTTCTGTCGCCGCGGATACTCAGGCCAAGACACTGACAGCTGAAGTTACGCGTCTAAAAATGGAGCTGCGGGCAAAGGGTCAAATAATTGACGCGTGGGCAAGGTTCGGCGCGCAGTGGGAACGGGATAAGGCTGTTTTCGAGGGGTGCATAAGAGACTTGAAGGACGAATTGGAAGTCGCACGGCTACCCGAGCCTATTTCAGTGCCACCAGACCTAACCAAATTGAAGACAACACTTCCTGTACCACCACGTCGTGAGCTTTCCTGACATTTTGTTTGTTCCCTCAAGTCCTTGCTGAGACCGCTTCAGTCAAACAGCTGTTTCAGCGCAACAAGGCTCTGAATCAGACACATCAAGGCTCAGAAGATGATGCACCTCCTATCTCCCAGGTCCCTCTTCCTCACACTCCGGGTGCCCCAAATCGCGAGCCAGGCACTCGAGCGGCCTCGAATCACGTGGATGTTCAGATGGACGAAACCCCCTGCGTGGATATCGATAGAAGCTCTACAGCTCCGAGTAAAGCCAGTATCGCAACAGCTCACGATTCCGACCCAGAACATACTTTATGTTCTGACGCGGATATGGGCATGGACGTGGATGAAGTATCCCTCGTGAACACCGTCGACGGGGCCTTGATTTCGAGTGTTCCTTCCGTGCCTGCGTCTATTG
The DNA here is from genome assembly GCA_014898675.1 of Athelia sp. TMB. Taxonomy (NCBI): domain Eukaryota; kingdom Fungi; phylum Basidiomycota; class Agaricomycetes; order Atheliales; family Atheliaceae; genus Athelia; species Athelia sp. TMB. Next base: position 202,856 of record JACXVL010000051.1, read on the forward strand.
CTGCCGCAGGTAGTCTTTCTTCTTCGAATTCTCCCACATACTCTAACCTGATTATCGGCGTAGCACCCATGGATATTTGTCCTTCCCAGCCAAAACGTAGAGGTCGCCCGAAAGGCAGCAAAAACAAGATTAAGGTCGACCAAAACCTTGTGCCGGCGGAGCCGAAGAGGAAGCGGGGTCGCCCGCCGAAAACGACGGCCCCTACCAATCCCAGTCAATTTTTAATTAGCACAGATAGCGATGGAACGATCCTGTTTAATATGAAGCGGAAACGTGGCCGGCCGCGAAAATATTCGCTCCCACTCGCACCAGCCGCTCCTGCGATCGCTCCTGGTGCCGATTTGTCCAATCAATCCCCAAGTATGTCTGCATCAAGCTCTACCCCAGTGTCAGTGCCACCAGTCATCCCAGCCACCACGCCGCCGCCGCCAGACCCTAGTGATTCTATTGATATGGACCACGAACATGGTCGACCGCGTAAAAATTCACTCACGCTTGCGAATTCTGGCTTTTTGTCCACTGCTAGCACAAATACTCCCCACCCAACGCCACCTGCGGAAGCAAACTCTGCGTCTTCAGCTATCCCGCCGACTGCTGATAACCCCGGCGCTGATACTCCTGCCGCACCCTTGGTGGCCGGGACTCCCGCTGCGTCCTTTCCTGTTTTTGCACTGTCCTGGATGACAGTGCACCAGCCCGCAGTGACGCAAACGCCCTGATTGCGTTTTCGCCACTCCCCGTGAGTACTTCAATAATCATTTTCACCACCAGCTAAGCGCGTGCAGACTATATTTGTCACCTATGCATGATCTTCTGGCGTCGTCCCTTGTTACTGCCATTCACAATTCTGATGCTTCGATTCTACTCTGTTTTGGAGCCCATCTCAATACCGCACGCCTACTTCCAGTCCCTTCGTTCCCGGTGCTTGTACTTTATTGTATATGTTATGTTCCTACGTCCCTTGCATTCCTCGCTATCGACTTGTGACTTGATTTCTTAGGCTTCAATATCGTGTTACAGTAACCAACCTGCTGTCCTCTTTTATACTTCACCACGCGTTTACTAAGACCGCCCAATACCACCCAAAATTACTTGGTGAAGGTATGAATCGCATTATTGAATTCGTAGAGGAAAAAAGGAGACCCTTTAAAAAGATACAACACGATATTAAATTGTAATATGATACGAGGCCGCTCGACGCCTATTTCATTGATTCGTTGGGTTCATGAGTTTCGATACTGATATTGTGACTTCCAGGGGGGGCGGATCTGCCCTCAGCCTGTACGTCTGGAATCCAGAGTAAAAATGGAACGCATACATGGGCTCAGAGTTCATCCACTGGGCGCGTGACACCGCCCTTGATCTGGGAATCATATTCGTCAAGCCATTCACGGAGGGCCTTGTTGACCTCAACGGCGTTCTCGAGGTGCATCCAGTGCGCTCCCGCGACCGTCTGTTGTCACAAACCAAAAGTGAGTACTTAAGTCAAACATCGAGATAAAGGACGATCAGCATACCACAGTCTTTAAGTTCGCGAAATAGTCGGCAGTGTGCAGAACGCGGGCGGCGCCTACCCAGTCCGCTACAGGGTCCTGCACAGGATTAACAAGTCATCGTCAGGGTGTAAACATACCGGTACTTGGTGGGAGAACGCACGTTGAGAGGAAGAATGGACAGAGCTGGTTGCGGGATGGTGTTGTTCTGCTGGGAATGACCGAATTCCCAAGATATATACTTATTCTATCGCGCATATATGCGTGAGTTTCACACAAAATCAGTGAATAGACTGAAAACGCACCTCATAAGTGTAAAATTGAAGGGCTGGAAATAGTTAGGTGCTGTCTTCATGGTAAAAAGACCACTGGACGTACTGTTTTGGAAACCCTGGATGGAGTATTGTTCCACGAAATAATCTTCCTCCTCAGCGGTGAAGAACGGTACAGGCGGGATCTAAAATATTTATCAATAAGGCGCATATAGTCACCAGTTATTGCACTTGCCGGGTCGACCTCGCTCCACGCTTCCAAAAACGACTCATTGCTCTTCAGGAACGCCACAGGTGGTGGGCTGTCCACCGTCCTCAGCACCCCACGCACGGACCTCCTGATATTCTGGTCCAGCTCCGCGATGGCTGTGCTGGTGTTCGCCTCGAAATACAAGTTGTATGCGAGCTTGGGGAACATGGGCACGAGCTTCGCAATGGGTATAAAGGGTCCGGCGGAGGGTATGTACTAGTGGCGAAAACGAGGCGATAAACGGGTACAATCGTGAGCATGAGGCGGGAGAGGGGGAGCGAGGCCGCTTACCGGGAGAACGAGGCCCGCGACGGCAGTAAAGATGTCGGGCCGCATACGCGCTGCGGAATGGCACACCTGGGCACCCCAGTCGTGGCTGCCCGGCGCATCAGCATTTGGGAGGGGGAGGGAGAATGGAGGGGCGAGCTCACCCAACGCATACGGCTGATTTCACCCCAGCGTGCTCCAGAATACAGACGAGGTCACCGACCAGGTCGCCCATTGTGCCCGACGACTGAACATCGCCTGGGTGGGTGGATGCACCAAAGCCTCGCAGATCGGGTGCGACGATGTGGTATTTATCCTGAACAACGTCAGGGAATATAAAGGTGATGAGTGTGGGTTATGCGCATTGCGTACCTGAAATTCGAGGATTTGGTTCGACCAAGTACTCCAGAGACTCGGCCATCCGTGCACCATTAGGAGAGTTGTCTCTGCGGTGGGATTCACATCGACGTATTCTGATGATGAATATGATGCCCGGGGTTGATCAAGTGTTTGTAGAGGGCTCAGAGGGACGACATACGCAGTTGCAGCTCGACGGTTTCATTGGCGGCGCGGTTGATCGCCGGGCAAGTCGCTACTTGCTTTGGATAAGACTTTGGGCTGAACTTCGCCTGCACCGACGCGACGAGTTGGACCGCGAGAGATACTGTGGCCACGAGATTCGACGAAACGCGCATCCTCACCAATCGATCGTGCTAGGAGAGTAACTAGTCTGAGGACGAAGACGCCAGTATACAAGGAAGATAGACAAGAAAGGAGCTGGTATTGGGGCGGTTTTTGAAGGTGTTCGAATGCTTCTCGTTAGGGGCGAGCAATTAGGCCTTAAGATATGGAATGAAAAAGGGAATAGGTTAGACGAAGCCAGAACTAAGGGCAAACACGATGCGCGCCGTTACGTGACCGTCGGCATTCAATTCATTTCGGTGCCTGACCGCAGCCTGTCAATATTACATAATGTCAAGTCACAGCAAACCTAATTTATAGGTCCATATATTATTAGCTCTTAGTAGACGCTGCTCTGCCTCGTAAGGTAGGAGGGTTACTTACTTCCAACCCCCTCATTTGCTCCGCGCTGAGCTCTCTGTAGACTCTCAGTTCATAAGGGAATTCAGATACCCTGGCTCTTATTGTACGCATAATCTATGGTGCCTCGGGTCGCCCATTCACGATAACCGTCATCGCAGTCTGTTACCGGTCCTTGGTTTGCGCCTGTTCGCACTTCTTTGGGCTCTCTTCAGCACCCACAACGTCAACGTGGGTTTGAAATGCCAGCAACTGTCAGACAGCGCTGATGCCCTCCACAGCTTTTGGAAAATTGCTGTCAAATCACTCACCAGTCCACTGCGGCCTCAGCATCCACAGCATGCAGAACGAACCTGTCCCACGCGTGCAACTCCCTCTGGAGCTGATCCGACAGATAGTCACTCTCGCAGCTGCATCGTCGCGCCACTCTGCACTGGATCTGTGTCTTGTCTCCTCCTGGGTCCATGCCATCGCAATCCGGTACCTGATGCACACAGTAGTTATCCGGAACCACTGGGACCACGAGCGCTTTCTTGGGCTCATCCGTAATGCACCGCCAGAGCCACCCACATCTAGCCCTCCTCTAGCTCATTCCGTCGAGAATATTTGGATAGCGGCTGTAGCACCGCAAGTAGTCTACACCTACAATGCCTGCCAGAATATCCGACATATTGCACTCGTTTATGATGCATTGCAATGGCTTCTCGATGCGTCATCACCCCGGGCGCACCAGCGCAACAGTCGATTTGCGTTATCAGAGGAAGCAAGAGCTCGGACGCAGGAGCTGCATCTGACGCTGTTGCGACCACGCATGACCTGGCCTAAAGTACACTCCTTCCCTACGTTGAAGAACGTCACCCGACTGCGGTTCGCAGACTACGGAGTCTACAACGGCTTCATTGCGCGCGACAACCTCCAGCCTTTTCCGAATCTCACCCATCTGGCTATAGAGACATATGGATGGGACGCTGCTAGATTCGAGGATCGCGCACGGCCGGTGCTTAGTTCGCAGACTCTGAGAATGTTCGTCCTGGTCATCACCACCAGTCGCTTGCAATTGGAAGGGAATGTGCCCAGTTTGGTCACATACGTGAGGCGTGTACGGGAAGCCGACACTAGGTTGTATCTGGCGGAAAGTGTATACATGGGGATGGATATACAGCCGGAGTGGGAGGACGACATGCGAAGTGGGCGTAGTATATGGGATAGGGCTGTGGAGTATACGAAGCTGCATGTCGACGCCCGGAGGCGTTGAGTATAAAAATGCGATGCTGCAGAGAACGTATCATGTCATTTTAATATTATATTGATATGCAGTCACAAACATCGTAAAAAGTAGGCATCTGTAGCGAACGTAGTAAACAAACGTGCAGCGTCGTAAAAATCATGTGGGCTGTAGAAGATCATGCCACTCCGGCAAACCGAACGCTGTGGGCAGCTTCTGCCAGACCCGTAATCGGCCCTGCTCATGCATGAGCTTGGCCGCCTCCATGCACCCATCGCACATCCCATCATAGTCTCCGCCCTCTGCCGGGACCCACACAATGTCTTCCCAGGGGAGCAGCGCAGTGTATGAGCCGTCGTTGTAGGTGAACGTATTCTGGAAGAAGGCGCGCTTGGCCTTGGTCGTGCACTGGTCGCCCGTGCAGTTGGACGCCCCCACGGACGATGCGCTCGCCCAGTGGTACGTGTCTTCGACCAGGTACGCTGCGAGGCGGTTGCTGCCGACGGCAACGGTCAGGTGGTCTGTGGGGGACAGCAGGCCAGTCTCTGCCGCGGTCGCGAGCTGGTCCATGAGCCCCGTGGGCGAGTGGTTCTCGCACAGCGCGTAGAACGCCATGGGGAGCAGGTCGAGCGTGCCCGTCTCTCGCGCGAGGCCGATGATCTGAAAGTAGCGGTACTTCCCGTCGTACTCCCAGAAGGAGTTCTTCGCCCTGCCATCGAACCCTTTCAGTGTCGACGAGAAGGCGGAGCGGAGGACTGAGAGGGCTTCATCACGCAGCTGGGGGATGTCGTACTTCTTTCCTAATCGCAGAAACGCTGCGACCATGCCGAACTTCGGGAGAGCCTGTGACGTGTTCCTCCTGGGAGGGGACGTGCTGAGCTCTCGAGCCGTGTGGTGAACAAGGCGGGACCGTACCTTCCGTCATACATAGCATTCAAGACATACGTCCAGTCTTCTGCACTATCGTGCATCTGCACCACCGCACATCCCTCTATCTCGCCAGATGGAACAGCAGTCGGCTGCGGAACAAGGAAGAGGTCACGAAAGACATCTGAGTTTTTGGCGAGGACACCGCGATGCACACGAAAGAGCGTAGAGGATGCATCGATCACGATATTGCCATCGAAGAACCAGATTGAGCCCTTTCTGGTAGTGACGAGCTCATGATCTGGCTGCTGCATCAGTTTGCCTCAGAAGTTGCCGATGGAATTCGAGCTAATTCGAGTAGAAAAACGTGTGCATGTCAGAAAAGATTTCGGATGCTTCCGGGAAAGGTTCAATTTTCATCAGAGGCCGATCTTTTTTGAGGTTGAAATTTGGCCTCCCCAGAAAACAGGCATGAGAGGTGAATTGTGCAGGGAAACTTAGTACAGTGTTACATGCTCGATTATATAAAGGATGTGAAGCAAGGAAGTACTGATATAAAATAAGTTAGCCCCGGAGCTGCGTCGCTTGGGGCACCCGGCAAAGACCATGCTTCGCCTATAACTGACTGAACATACAACAGCCCCGTCTTTTCGCCCAGCTATTTCACCACGATAGCATGTTTTATACACAACCAAGGCGGGCGCTTTGAGCAGAGGCCATATGGGGTTGGTTTGAGGGTAGTCCGACATATCGGAGGGCGGGCCACTAGGATGCTCTTGGGCATCCAACACTGCAAATGAGGTCGATGCACGCGAGCGGAGTGCTCGGTATTCATGATACAGTGGGGTCGCACCAGGATGGGTCGACCTGTCTTAAGTGAAACGCGGCAGCTTCCTGGGTAAGGTCAGATAAGATGTAGTCGTGTACAGCAGAGGCACATTACCTGTGATTGCCGAACCATGGCCGCCTCAAAAGGCAGTGGGGCACCACTCTCAGGATCATCTTCCTCCAGTTCAATGGCAGCTTTCACATCGTATGCCTGCTTGGCCATTTGCCGAATGGCAACCCCCACATAGGCCGCCGTTCGTCTGTTGAAGTTCCTAGTAACGGGATCGGGTAATGGGCCAGTGCTCTGCATTATTTCTGCACGACGAGCGTTTCGAATGTAATCAGGCTCCACTGGCTCATGTTTAGGTAGTTCTGAGGTTGGCGGTACCAATGATGCAGAGTAGGTGCGGATGGCGTCGTCAAGCGGGGTGGACTTCTCCTGGCTTTCATCGCCGCTCGAGCCTTCCTCGTCGTTTTGTACTGTAGATGAGGAAGCAGCTTCGTTGACACTGTTTAATCGATACAGTACAGCTAAGAACAAGGTGGAATGGTACGCACTGTTCGCCCGACGACCCCCTCTTGGCCCACCCTTCCTAGTGTCTCGCCTATTCGACATAGCAATCCCATGCCTTTTCACCACATGCCGTCGCCACATACTCTTCGCATTCTCTCCTGAATAGCTCTTCCTGCAAAATGTGCAGCGGAACTTGGGATCGCCGCTTTCGGTCACCCCGTCGGCGCCTAGGGCTTTGAGATTCCGTTTCCGCGGAGGTTCGAGTTTTATCGGATACTGGATAGCATCTGAGGTTCCCAAAATCACGGAGACGAAGTCTCGAGGATCGAGAAACCAGTCGGGGTTCGCAGCAAGAATAGCATAGGTGAGGCCGTCTGGGTACAGGTGGGAATCCGGAAAAGTCGTGAATGGTGGGTGTATGAATATAGCCTGGGGGTCGGATGGCGATGGATCCATAGCTTGTTGATTTGGTAGATCGTCTGCCATTACCATAGGCGTTGTATAAAACGACAACGGCGCAGAGACATGGGAGAACATGGGTATGATGAAGTTTGAACCACAAAGCAATAGGGCCCGCCTGAGCTAGCCTGGGTACCCTTATTTGGAAGAAGGTTCAAAACAGCCACAATCCCTCTGTGCTATTGCCGTGCGGGTATAACGGCTCAGTACACGCTGTATAGAGTATCTTTGGGGCCATCTTCATAGTACCAATGGAGACTTTTAACATTGAATCTTCTATGACAAGAGGCTGACGTGTCCCCTTCGGCAACGGCCTCTCTCCGAGCTGACTGCATCTTTTCTTGTGACGTCTATTTACAACGCAATCGAATTTGGAGCATTCTAAAATCGACGAGCTCAGCTTATTTTGCGTCACGAATTTAAACCAGCCTTTCGAAAGGTGCGCTTTACATCAGAGCCGTGGGCAACAGAATGGCTGCTAACTAGTAACAGTAGCCCAAAGCTATGCTATTCGTAAAGCTCGCAGATTGGACCAATAAAACAGAGCTTTGAAAGTATGATTATTCACATTTTATTGCCTAGGATGATAATATCTTTGAATCTCTCGTGCTCAGATATCGACGAAAGTCGCTAGCGGCCCCGCCTCTGAGCCAGCGTCAGTCGCACAGGCGCTGTGACAGTGAGCCTTCAGGATGTCCGAAAAGCCTATGTTACAATTTCTCCAATTGTATCTCGATATGATTTTGAAATCGAGCGATGTATGAATAGTAATGATACTGCAACTTAGCGGAATAATATGTTTGGAATTTTGATTTGTTGCGAGCAGTGTACCGTGCTGCTCTTGCGGCCGAAGCAAGTTGCACGCTTTTACCAAGTAGTTAGTCAATTGAATTACTTTCTTTTTGGCTATCAACTGGGAGTGAGCTCGGTAGTACACTGCAAACTCACGCTGACAGCGAACAGGCGGCACACCGTTTGCGATTCTGATTTCGCTGGGGTCATCAGTTTCTAATATAACAATATCTGGTCGACGTCAGGTTCCCGGGCGCCCCGCCGCCCCCACCTCTATTAGTGGCTGAGTCAGTCAATCCAGAGAATCACCAAAATGACCTTAGATTGTCCAGAACAAACGAGAAAAGGGGGTTTTGTCAACAATTTTGAGGGCAATCGAGCCTCAGCTTCATAACCCGAGTAGCCATTCGTGTGCTGGTCCCATGTATCTCCGAGTCACCCCAAGAGTTCCCGTCGGGCATTGATAGCTATCGTACCGCTATCTGTTGTCCAGAAATCCATGCGTAATTCATGGGGTCGCGCTGGGAGAATATTCGTGAATGGAATCTCTGCAAGACACTCGAAAAATACACTGAATAGTCTAAGCAGTGAGCTAAACGAGCAACGTGCTCAAGTTGAAGCAATTTCCCAGCCTTTTTTGAAGAGATTTTTCAATCGAGTGACTGTGTCCTGAGCTATATGGACATATCGGTGGATTGAATCCGAGAGCGCTTTATAACATACAATAGATTCACGTACATTTTCCCAAGTCCATTCTCACTGTGATATGCCACCTTTTAGATTTGAGCGTCACAACAACGTTAGGCAGACTTACGTTGTGTGATTTCATCCTTCATCGCCTCGTTTTCCTGACGTAGTTTTGCAGTAGCAGAACAAACTAGAAATTTACTTGTCACTTGCAATATCATGTCTGATTATCTCGTAGTGGCTCACCTGCTTTGTCGATCTGCTTACGAAACGATTGTGCGAGTGAATCAACTATAGAGAAAAACTGAGAATGAGTGGAAAGGGATCATGGATCTGGACTCGCCATCCGCATCCCCCTCTATATCTGTGGTGACACATTCTTCAGCCTCGCTCTGTGAAACTTGTCAATTGATAATTTGTGGTTGCATGCCGAGTTGCTCACCTCAGAGGGGCGTCGCCTTGATGTGGAAGCGCTTAGGGACCCTCCCATGCCTTTGTTGGGAGCCCCCTCGAAGTGGCCTCGCTTCCCTCGATGAGCACTCCGAGTCACTGCCACGTAAGCAGGTTCGCAGTCATCCGGATCATCGTCGCCAGAGTCGGGATCCATATCTTCGGCGCCTCTCTTTCCCAGCTTCGTTGCTCCCATCTGAGCATTCAGCGCTTCGTTTATAGCGTCGCTGGCTGCCGGATAGGGTTTGCGCCTACGCTTCTCTCTGTTGATAGTGCCTCTTGCATACCAACTGATCTTACTAGCTGAGCACCAGAGAAACCGGTGGTCGATGTACGGATGACGGATAAGATCCGTTTCTATGTCGCTGTTAGGCTTCCATTTCACCCATCCTCTGGACGCCGTTGATGCATAAAGCGCATAACCTCTACTAACCCCCTGAAAATGGTCATGTTGAATGTATATATCACCCGGATATCCTATATCTGCAGGTGGGATGCCATTTCCGTGCCATTCACGATATGGCATAGTGGTACACTGAGCCTCGCGTTCAAAAGGGAAGTCGGAAGTGAAATGACCTGGGTCAATTTTGGTGAGTTCCCGCATGGTTGCTGTTATGATGGCGTGTGGTTTGATTTTGGACTCGGGAGCCTCGTCCGACCACGGGTGAGGGGGCTTGTACTTGTGAGAAGATGGCGGAGATGACATTGCAATAGACGCGATCTCAGAATGGGAGGTTAGAAGCAAAGGGGGGTACTGACAGTGACTTAGGGGCGACATGGCTGTGGCAACCAGGTGTCAAAATAGGCGATTAACCCCTAATTGCAAGTAAATCCTGACCGAAAATCCATTCAACAGTACTTGGACGTTATCATTCTCGCCCAACGGGATTGCTTTTCCACCACATATCTGGGTTGTTTGCTCATGAGAACCGTCAAATCATCTATCGATAAGATCGATCAAATTGGCGTGATATCCTTTCTTTCTTTGCTGTGGTCTGGCGAACACACGACAACCTCAAGGCGGAGCACTTGACACGCGCAGCACTAGTGCTTGCATGAACCGTTGCCCTTCGAGCTATATCTTTCCCACAAGCAATGTCCTCGAAGACCGAAGACGAAGCAAATGTGCCGGCCCAGGGAGGCCAGGGACAGGGCGTTCCAGTGCGACACCCTGAACTACGCCGAGCTTCTGGCGATCCGACGCATACTTCTCGCCCACAACTAGTCCCAGTCACGCATGCGCATTACCGGTCGTCAGATCCAATCCAACAGCACCAACCAGGATACCGGCATATGGTGCCGCTGCAACCCGTCTCCACTCATCCTTTCGCCCACCAACATCAGTCATCCCAACGTCCCTCATCTCCTCAGTCCCCCGCTACGTCCACGCGCGTCCAATCTCCAACTCTCACCCAATCATCGCAGAGATTCGGAAACAAGTATCATTCTCCCATCGCGCACACACCTCCACAATCTTCGCCGCCAACTTCTCGAGAACCTACCGCTCATAGCACACGAGAGCGAAGCAGTCACGTTGCACTTGCCAGTGATCATTATACTCAATCTCCTTCAAGCTATGAACCCAATCCTTCCCATCACTCCCATTATGATAGCCGTGGTAGTCATTCAAGTTCTACAACCTATCCTCCAGTTCGGCGACCTTCTGGCCCCCAGAGTTCCTCCAGCGCGCAACCTGCCAACACCCAAAACTTGGCTGGCCATCAAAGCTTGCCAAGTTTAGCACAACAGCATGATACACATCGTCATAATTCGCAGATCGGCCATTCACCGCACGTGCAGCCATTCGACCGCTCGCTACACATTCGGCCGTCTTCGGGGCATATACCGTCGGTTCCCCAAACACTACCTAGTGAACACCATCCTCCTGCGCGCAGAATATCCACAAATGAAGTGCCTCTGCATTCTAGCCACGGACAGCTTCCATTGGGGCCTCATCAGGTCCCTCAGCAACAATCTCAGCCTTCACCCATCCACGTCCCACACACATCTCAACCCCATCATGGTCATTTTGCACATGGCCCCGTGTACAGCGAGGAGCCACGCTCTTTGTCCCACCAACATCCGCAAAGCGAGCCCCGACCCCCAACTCAACCTCGTCCCCCAGACGCGCTGACTCAAGTGAACAACGTTATGGCCCACTCCTCGCCACTCATCATGGAAGCTTGGTCGCGCATCCACAGCGATATGCGCACCCTCGTGGCCAATATCGTTGCTGGGCATGATGCTACGCTTGCTGCGCAGGTGACTCGCACTCAGATGGCAGAGACACAGGCCAAGTCGTACGCTGCGCAGATCCACAACCAGCATGAGCGTATCCATGAGCTGGAAGGGGCGCACCGTGAGCTGAAGACCCGGCTAAGGCAGGTGGAGGAAGAGCTGCTTGCTGCACAGCAGGAGCGGGATGTCGGGCGCGGGGAGTTGGTGGGACAGTGGGAGCGGAACCAGGAACTACATCGTCAACTTGCTGCTGCTCAGGCGGGCTCCAGTACCGCTGGCGAAGGCGAAAGGGAGCAAACCGTCGAAGTGGAAAGGTTGCGTGGCCAAGTGAGAGATTTGGTCGTGGCTTTGAAGGTGAAGAGAATGGCGGCGCCTGACGATGATGGGGGGAGGGAAAGGAGGCTTGCGGAGACTATGAAGACTGTATTGACGTCGAGTGAGTTTCAGCGGAACGTTGCAGCAAGTAAGTACCGCCATTAAGCTATGACTCTTGTTGGACTCACAATGTGCAATTCGCCCATAGTTCTTAACAGTACGCACGACCAGACATTGCAGTCGCAAGCGGAGGTCGAAGGTGCCACGTTGGAACCACCAGTCCCATCAGGCGACAACGTAGTAAGTGTATTCTCTTTTGCTGACCAGGCCCGTGCTTAAGAAACCACCCCCTTACTCTAGGCTCCAATATCTCCCATTTCTCTTCGACATCTTAGTCATACGCACTCTTCAACCGAGCATCCGACTTCCAGGGAAGGCTCAGCACCTACTTTGGTCCATGATTATCCCGGCTCCGATGGCGAGATAAGAATCCGCGAAGACGAACGTCGTTTCATGCATCAGGGCCGCCCTGAAAAGCGAAGCCACGCGGTAGCGGAACATGGTTTTGCTGGCCATGATCATGGAGAGAGAGCGAGAAAGAGATCAAAGGTGCAGGACAGCGCCCGGTTTCCAGCAGATGACCATGTACGTGTAAAAGATGAGGAAGTGGAAGTGTCATTCAGCAGGATGGGGGCAGGGAGGAATCCGCTGGCTCGCCCACCCCCCTCCAAAGTGAAAACGGAGCCAAGGGACCACCCGATGGAGGCACTCGAAGGGCCAAGAGAGGAACTGCTTGCGGAGCCGCTCATCCAGGACCGCCTGGTACAAGAGCCTGACGATTCTGGAGATCACATTCGAGTGGATCGAGCAGAAGCCCCACAGATTCCCGCGAGGCATTCGGCTCCACCAGCAGTGGCCATGTCCCCTCAGGCCGCTACTGCTCCATCACCCCTCGTACTCCAGGACACACACACAGCACCCGACCCCACCGACGGCACTCGTGTGTTAGAGCAGCAGAGGACGGAAGAGAGACGACCTTCGCCACAGGTCACCAGGGCCCCCTCAGTCGTTGGCCCTCACATGGCGATAACGTTAGAAGCTTTGGGCCAGTACGCAGATAGCGACGAGGAGGAAGGAGAAATTGTTCCAAAAGCTACCACTTTACCTGCAGCAATCACTGCACCGTTGATGGAGCTAAATGAGGGAGCGCCAGCCCCCATGGCGTCTTCATCTTCGTCAGTGTCCATGGAGCTTGACAGTGAACCCCCGGAGCGTGAAGAGAATGAGGTTCCCGTCAACAAAGGATCAACGGCATATGCAAGGACAGAGGTTCAACCTCGAATGACCACACCTTCGCCAGCAGCCCACATGCCGACCGTCACCCGACCGGATCCACCCTGCTTGGCCGAAGAACCTATACCTCATTCCTCTACTGATAATAAAATCCTGTCAACAAAGTCGCCTTCGACTCTAGCATCTTCAACGAGCCCTCCGGCCACTACTTTCCGGGGCGACAAGAATCTTGGAGCGCCTGCTGCACCTTCCAACGCTGCCAGATTTACCAATGCCTCCCAACCTTCAAATACATCCATGGTTTCTCAAACTCTACCAGAAGCGCGCGCGCCGTCTGACTCAAGATATAGTCCACATTATCGCACACAAGGGTCGACGTATCATCCTCCGCCGCCCTCGAGAAGTAATAGACCTGTGGAAGTCCCCCAAGGATGGGCACGGTCGGCTAACCTTCGTAAGCCTAGTGGCGATGCCCATCTTCCAACTTCAAACAGCGCCCCACAACACGCCTCAAACCCGGCTCAATCGACGTATAAAGTTGAGGAGAGGCTGATACCATTTGTATTTCATACCACTCCTAGAAAATACGTCTGCACTATCTGCTCGTGAGCTGAACATCGTGTTTATAACCCCTTTGCCCATTGACATACCCCCTGCAGAACTCGATACACGAATGCAGATCCCCAGACCTGCTGGCCACCCATTCCCTCTTTTCCGATTCCTGCGACCAAACCCGCGAAACTTCTGGCACATTGCCAGAACACTCACGCGGTGGCGTGTGAGAAGCTCTCCAAGATGACAGAAAATGAACTACAAGAGTGGAAGGAGAAACTCGTGAATGGCATGAGCAGGAATGTTCGTGCAGGTCTGTGAATAAGCGTCTCAGTGAAAGTGTCCCATATCATCGTCCATCTGTATCACCTAAAGCATCTCCCATGTCAAGCTTGCCCCCATCCTTGTATCGACTCTTCCTGTACTTATACCCTCGCTTATGTACCATCGAATTCTTACATATATAAAGCTGAATATTTGAAATATATACTCATTGGCATGATAGAATACTTGTCCAGTTGCCTGCGCGCGTAGAGCTGTGACCTCTCAGTTGCCTCTCAGTAAAAAATTCCAACTGCCTCAAGCCACCCAGTAAGTCCCACGGTCACGGAGCGGAGCGCAGGCTTTGTTTGTCTTTGTTGTCTTGGAGCTTGCGTGGCATGCCTGTTTTCTTGTACGTAAGTTCCGTACGCAACCTCACTGACACTCAAAACCCACAGCAGAATTTACGAACATGAGTGGCAGCAGATACTCAAAAGAAATACCAGGTATCCAAAGGGCGCAGAGGAGTACTATCTGCAAGCGCCCGGAGGACGTACCAAAAGAGTATGATCATCGCAAACAAGAAGGCGAAATTCACTATGTGGAGTTCAGTGGTAGCAAAGCTCCGGACGATGATGTAGGAGAGCCTGGGGACGTTTGGATAGATACGACACCGGGGTCATACGCTCTCTGGACGATGGATGCTGCTAGCAAATGGGTACAATGGCACGGTCTCAATGACAAAGAGCGGCCCGGCAATGGTGGAAATCCCACTTGGAGTTTCCAGTCGCCACACCCTTATCTCGAAGACAGGTTCATATGGGTCAGACATAGAGGTGTTGTGTGGCTAAACCACAAGGATATCGTCAAGGAAATCAGCATACGGAAACTTACTTCGCAAACTTTTCCTATCGCTGCACATGTGTTCCTCTACCCATATTTGGAGCAAAGTGGACAAGTTGCGAGCAACAAAAGACGGGCTACGAATGAAGCGGATGAAGACATTGCATCGAAAAGGGCCAGGTTTGAACAAGGAGAGCCAGTTATTCTGAGGCCAGCAACATTTGGCCCCAATCAATCTAACGATAGCGCAAGCATGATTTCAAGAGTATGTTTCATGCCTCCAGTTAGCGTATCCTATACGAAAATGACTGATCCAATTGTAGGCAAGTTCGTCTTCGAGCTTAGGTGCGCCTGATGCATGGCCTGCATCGTTATCTATTCCCGAACGGGTACAAAAGGCCACTGACGTGGACGGTGCAGCGCCAACTTCGCCGGTCGCACCTGAGTCCGTTGAAACCCCAGGAAAGACCACTAACGCGCAGGCGCTACCTCCCGTATGTTCTTTGGTAAATATCTAAGGAGCGATGCTAACGATATTGGGATAGCGCAAGAAGCGCTCTCAGAAATCACCCATTTCGGCTCACGTTAGCCCCCCTGCGCTAGAGCCCCCAGGGAATTGCCTCTCTACTTCTAATACAGATTCTCAAGAGCAAAGCCCTGGCACTTATCAGACTCTCTTACGCAAACATAACAATCAGCTGCAGCAGGATGTCAAAACACTGAGGACCGAAAATGCCGAATTCTCCAAGGCGAAAGCTTCTCTGGAAGCTGAAGTCATCTCGCTGAAAGGCGCTATCACTTCTGCGCAGAACAAGCACAGCCTTGTCGCCAAGCAGTATGAAAGCGCGACCAAGCAGATCGAAATTCTGAAGGGGCGTCAGGAGTTGATGATTGCACAACATCGTTCGACAGAACAACAGATGCGAGACCTGCAAGCTCAAATCATCAGCAACGATGACAAGACTCGATTGGAGGTAAATGCTCGGAAAGCAACCTGTGCCCAGCTTATAAACGAGATGGATGGCGTGCTTAGTCGGGCAGACAAGGCGGCGGAAGAAAATATCGCCCTGCAAGCTACGATTGAAGAGCTGCGGAAGGCACAGGCACTCGCAGTGGTCAGCAAGCCAGAACGCGGGCAGGAGGGCATGGAACTCACGTTGAACAATGCGCCTACCATTCGTATGTTACTCGGATTACTTATGCATGCTTGGTTTGCTGAAATGGTTAACTATCAGTCGGCGCGCTAAAAGCTTGGGCGGAACTCGAGTCGCAAAAATGTAGGTTGTTGCGGTGTACAAACGGTCGAGCACAAGCTGAACATTGACTAGCTGCGGTGGTGGCTGCCGAACTTGAGAACACCAAGAAGGAACTGGAAGAAGGTCAGTCTTGGTCACTTCATTTCCTTTTTTCTTACCTCAAAAGTTATACTCAGTCCGGCGCGCTCGTGATACGGCTATGAGTCTTGCGAAAGAACGCGAGACGGAGCTCGACAGCTTGCAGAGTGTGCAGCCTCTGTTGCAGCAGGTCATCTCCAAGTTCAGACGCGGCAACCCCTGAGGATATGCTGCACCGGCCTATATTTTACCTACGTCGTGTCCGATTTTGTTTCAAGAGCCTGATCGTCTCGATGTGGATTGTTTCGCTCTCCTCACTCTGCTATACTATTATAATTAATTGATATGCGGCTCATTGATTCGAACTATGCCCTAAACTTGTTCAAGGATGTCTGGAATAACGCTTGGACGCCATCGCTTTGAGTCTTAATCTTGCCACGGCTTGCCCCACCCATTAACCACCGATGCATCATGCATGACACCTTTGTCTAGGCATGCGCAGTTATCAGTCATTCTATATTTGTGCACCAGAATTAGGTGATTTATAAAATACACCCACATGCAAACAAATGTAACAAGACCGAGCAACGCGGCCCCCTCTACCCCGCCAGAGCTTGCCTCAATCAATCACAGACTTCCCACAACCCGCCCCTGTGAAAATCCCGTAACCGCTCACACCGGTTCACCCAATCCCGACATACGGCACTCCAGAGCTGATCCTAGCAGCTGCATGAGGCCGAATGCGGTTTTAAATTGTGCTCAGGCAAATTCTCTCGGCGCACCGTATTGCCCCATCATCGCAAAATCTTGGACCGTGCAGCTGCAGATCACCAAAAGAATATTCTCTGCAATTTGAAGGCGTTCGGAAAGACACGCTATGACTATTCAAGGCCCCTGATTGACATTCCACATACTTCCCAGTAATCCTGCAAATTCTGGGTTCCTCCAAGCATTCCAGGCTCCGTTTAAAAGGCCGTAGCTCTCGTCGGAGCTCGTCTGCCCCTCTCGAACGTAATAGTCCCCCTGCAGCGCCCATACACCCCAATCCGCGTCATTGCTCTCCATGTAGTCGACCAAGCAGGTCAGATATGCATAATCTTGATCATTCAACCCCGTATTGTTCCCTCCCGTCATGCCCACCCCAAACTCGCTAAGCCAAAGCGGCCCAGTAAAAGCCTGGTTCTGTTCCAATAAGTATCCAGCTGCGACTCCCAACTCGCTTTGGAACAAGGAGCAGTCTCCAGTAGTATACCCCACACTATAGCTGTAGATGTGGAACTCCCAGACCGTCTGGTTGGCCCAAGCAGAAGTGTCAAGCGGATCATCGCGCAGGAACGCTGCGTCGGTTGCGCCGTTGATCCCGCCAATCATGATGAGGAGATTAGGGGCTGCAGCGTGAATGGTCTGCGCACCCTCCGTCACATGTGAGTACCAGTCGGTATTGTCAAAATCCTGAATAATTGGCAAAGGTCGCATTTCATTGCGCAGTGACATCCCGATTACGTTTGAGTGGCCAAGTGCGTAGGTCGCCATGGCCTTGAGGCCCGCGAGCCAGTCGCTGACGATGAAGTACTGCTGATTCGCGGCTACATATGGCGAGGTGTCGGCGAACCAGCCATTCCCGTCGGTAAAGTTACAGCACCAGATAGCTTTAGATACGTGATTGTCGAGGATTACGGCGACGTTGTGGGTTGCAAGAGAGGAAATGACTTCGGTGTAGGTGTCGAGGAGAGTTGCAGAAGTAAGGAAAGGGTTTTTTTCTATGGCACTGCTGTAAAGCGCCGCGAAAGATGCATTCGTGGCACCAGTCTTTGCAGCAGCTTGATTGAAGGAATCGGACACGAGGACGTTGGGCCCGAGGGCCATATCAATGGAGTATGTCAGGCGCACACAGTTAAAGCCATTCGCGGCTATCCACGCCGATATGGTGTCAACCGGT
This sequence comes from Athelia sp. TMB, assembly GCA_014898675.1. Lineage (NCBI taxonomy): Eukaryota > Fungi > Basidiomycota > Agaricomycetes > Atheliales > Atheliaceae > Athelia > Athelia sp. TMB. Next base: position 220,776 of record JACXVL010000051.1, read on the forward strand.
TGGTGTTGTAAGCCTTCTGGGACATTGGTTTCGAGGTGACCGGCCCAGTTCGTGCAACGAAGCTTGACTCGTTTTTGCGAGGAGTCGACAATCCAGCGTCCGCTGGTATGCAATGGGCCGACAACACTGGAAATGACCGCCGGGAGAAAGATCAAGAAAAGCGCTTGAGTAGCTAAAAGGGTCATTGCGGGAAAGACGAGATCTGAACGGGAGCTGCGGTCAACACCAAATGTACGGCCGATGCAATTTTGGAAAGATTCACCTTAGACGTGTGATGGGAGGTCGTAGAAGACCGTACTCTACTGTTCGTCACCAGAGACGAAAGGGGATGACAGAAAAGTGTGTCGGGAGAGTTCTAAGCTTTGGGAATTCGTTCGTCACAAGGGTATATGTAGCAACTGGATGATCGTTTGCGAAGATACCCCGTTGTCAACTTAGTCGGTACTGATTGATGCGCATGTGTAGTACTTAGATAGGCCAGGACAGCTGAGTATAAAGCATAAGGCTGCAGCATCACATGCTAATGAGACACGCGGATTGAACGGTACTTTGACCTACTTTGACTCGATAGCTGCACTTGGAGGAGGCAATGAAGATGATTGGGAAAGATATCACTCTGCATCTTTCCATAGTCTCCATGCATATTTTATGACAGCTTCTCTTGCAGTTCACCCGAATGAGGCATGCACAAAATTCAAGAATGGGCCAAATTGCGTGCCGGTAATGATGGGGCCCTGGACGGATGAGCGACGCTCAGATGATCAGCATGTGGCTTGTAGTGGCAGTAGGCGTGCACAGGTGATTCATATTCACCTCCAGCGACACAGCTACGCAAAAATCAAGATGAACAGTCAAAGTTGAAGTAGGGAAGATTTGCCAGTGCAAGTGAATGCAAGAGGGATATCGTTTGACGAACGGCACATGATCAGTTATTACGTAACAGCCAGATAGGTCGTGGGAAAGCGGCACACTGTCTGCGAAAATCTTGGGCATGCCCCGCGACCCACTACACATTGCGCTGTCCAGCCTGATCAGCTGGTGTGCATGCCCGGATATGCGAGCGGATTATGATTAGGTATATGATGGCTAGTCGAAGTCTGGACTCTCTGCCCGCAGAGGTGACCTAAGGCCCAAGACGATAGGGGCATTGCATCTGACTATACAGACAGCCTTTGTACGAGATTCAACTTTACGCTCCAGCTCTTTGTCCATCTCTGCTCGACATAACCAAGCAATCTTCGAGGAATCACTGCTCATTTCGCGCGCGACATCTCTACGATCGGATGCGAAGGTTCGAGGACCCTGAGCTACGAGCGCATTCTTAGCCATGCTCTGTGCACCCCAAATGTCTTGCTCATTCTTGGCGAAATGATGTACAGGGATGGTCTTTGTATGCAGGGGCATTGCGCGCGGCTGCCAAGACGGCTGCTCGAGTCGCCTGCTCCAAAAGACCCTGGGAAGGCTCCTGGACTCTTGCAATACGATCACCCGCTGCCTTTCCTCAAGAATCTTTACTCCATGTCTAGTATGCCTAGATTCTAATCGAATGCGAACTCTGGTTACAACATGCCGTATATTCCACTTTCACCCCCTTGGTCCGGTTCCTTCTCATGCGTGGTGCAGATGCAGGGCTCAAGGATGGACGGGCGGTCACGACCGCGATTCACCGAAACGGCCTCGATTCGGTAAAGATGCTCGTCGAGCGTATCAGTGTAGAGGTGATGAATGAAAGGAAACGTAGAGTGAAGGAGCACCTTTCCGCCACTAAAGATATGCGACTAGCAGCGATCGAGACCGACGCGAAGAAAATTTCGCAATATCTGATTGCGAACAAGTTCTTCCCGCCAGCCACAACTTGTTGGAATAAGAACATATGCTACGAGTCCCTCCTGCAGCGACCTCATCTCATAAAACAATGCGGACCCGTTCAGCAGCCTATTTTGGCACCTCACAATAACACAAACTTTTTTTTGAAGAGGAGACGCAGCTGATGGGCGATGTTCAAGCACACTAGTAGACCTTTAAAGGTGCAATCTCACATATACTAGCTTAACGCATCTCTTTGTTTGTTATAAAATACCAGTGCTATTTTCCATGCGCGACGGCTGCCGTAACGTACCAGTATCGCTCTGCTCGTGGCCCATCGGGAGCAAAGAGACTGTGAAGGACAAGCAAATTCTGAATCAATCCTTATCCACTCGGCTTAGTGGTGGGATATTTTGGTCGTCGAGCCTCGCACGATATCTATAGAATATTACGTCGATGAACCGTACTGGCCCGTGCCTGGTGACATAGCGGTATTACATCAATTAGAAAACGGCATTCTACTGTAGTAGGCTGCTGTTGCATGGAGCATTATGTTATCAAGGACCTATCACATCGATCTTCGCGCGTTTCTCGACCTTCAGGTGGCATACATCATCGCCATGATCATTCGCTCGTTCTTTTCTTGAGCTTACCGTGAAGCCATCGTTAATTTCCTGGGGGGTGCGCAGATAAGAAAAGCGTACCCAGTGAATTGCCAAGCTGGCCCATAGTTTGGCTTCTATCCAATCTGGGTATTACTTGAGTGTCCTGGATTGTCACTTGTAAAGATGAAGTACGGTCAGAGACTGGTGTTGGCTAGAGAGTCTAAAGATCTCTCACTTCGGCCTCCATCTAAATCGCCACGCATCATCATGCATCAGGCTAGTAGAAAAAGGTTGTCAGCTCGAGACTCACGTGTGGTAATTTGTGCTTGTCGGTCAAAGGCATCTTCTGCCAGCTTTTGGCCTAAGGGTAGAGTTGCCTGTCTTGATGCCATGTTTTGTTACTATCAAGTGGATGAGTTTTATAGGAATAGCTTTCCGTTCTCCCTCTTCTTATTACAACACCTAGCCGATTCCCCCGCACTACAACCGTTTTGTTAGGGGCATTTGTGGCGAAGCTGTCAAACGCCGCACCCCAAGTTCCCCAAAGCAAGAGAGTGGTAAGTCCACACAGCACTGTTCTCCGTGCGGCACGCGTTCGTCAGATAATCGTGTCGACAACAGCGGGACCGGGGCTGGGATGGCTTCTAGCATTAGCCCCTATTAGCTCTGTGGAGAAGTTGACATGACATCGGCCCGATGGTAGCTGAATCAAGAAAGTACGAGTGCGCGAGGGAATAAACGCGAGGAGAAAAGCTGACAGTCTTAATATCATTCGAAGCTAAGCAATTGCTGCAGAAGATTATCATTCCATAGTACTGATCATGATGATCTGCCAGGATTGTGATGGAAAATTAACTTGAAGGGATGGCGCGCTGTTGGATTGTGATCAGTGTCACAACAAAGCGCAGGATCAGAAGGAGTACTTGACATGCTGGAGATATACCGAACAAATGCCAGCTTCGAGACCGTTCCGAAAGGTTAGTCCACGTACAACACACTGACAGATGATGCGAGATCCATTGGAATCGGTTCTCTGCTCCGGTTGAGCGTATTGATGCCACTGGCCTCCGGTTTCTTGGGAAGAGCAAAAGTAAAGGTCCTCACATATATGCCCCATACTCAGAGGAAGAAAGAATATCGTGTTGAATACTGGAGGAATTACTCGAGTACATCCGAGTCACTGTAGCATCATGGCGGGATTGCTGTACTGAAGCCGAGCTACTCTGACAGTTGAATTCCTGTCATGCACTTGTCATGCATGTCCAAGACCTTAGCTGCCAGTGTCTGACTGCAGACCAACGATCGACCACCGCTTGAACTCACACATTTTGGAGAGCAATTCCAGTGAAGAGTGCGTAAAACGTGGATCCGATAATGAAGTATAGCTAGATAATGCGTTGTATGTGAGGATGCGCTAATGTGTGCTGGTGCGAATAAATATGCATCTAATGATATAAAAATAAAGAGTCGTGAAATCATGTCCTGCGGTATCATGCCTTCAATGCGTATTCCCTTTTCAACACATCTGAGAACCTCTCCGCAATCGCCATCACAGGCGCACATGTATGGCCCGAAATAATGCGGGGCATAACGCTCGCGTCGCACACCCGGAGACCCTTTACCCCGTGAACAGCGAGTTCTGTGTTGACCACTCCGAGGTCTTTCTCCAGGCCGATCATAGCAGTGCATGATGCGTGATAGCAGGTGTTTGCATGCTCCTTCAAGTACTCGAGGATCTCCTCGTCGTTGAGCTGGTCTGCGCGCTTGGGCAGCTCCCAGCTGACGAAGACACCGCTCGCCTTCGCAACCATGCAGAGCTTCTTGAATGCCCAGATGGACATCTGGCGATCGTTTTCGGTAGAGAAGTAGTTCGCGCGGATGATAGGTGCGGTGAAGGGGTTGTTGTCGGCGAGAGTGATGGTGCCAGTCGAGCTCGGGCGGAGAGGCACCTGAGCGAGAGTCCAGCGGTCAGCGAAGGGGTCCTTGTCGACCTCCTGGCCCATGTCCTTGTAGAAGATGGGGGTTGAGAAGAGCTCCATGTCGGGTTCGAGTGGCGTCGAGGCGAGGTCCTCCACCTTGTCGCGCATCTCGGGGTCATCGTGAGCGCGAATCCAGGCGACAGCTTCCGTCCAGTGGGAAGTGAGCTGGCCAGTGCCGTGGAAGAACCATTGGAGGATATGGGCGAGAGGAGTGTCGGGATGAGTGATCCAGTTCATGCTCGTGCCTTTGGCAGTGTTGACAGACATGGGAATGAGCATGTGATCCTGTGTACCCCGTCAGCAATCGATCTGGAACCGAGACCATTGAAGCGTACCTGAAGGTTGTTACCAACACCGGGGAGGTTTTTAACGACCCTGATACCGTGTTGCGTGAGCTCTTCCTTGGGACCAATGCCCGAGAGCTTGAGAAGGTGAGGTGTGTGAACGGCGCCGGCTGCCATGATGACATCGCGGCTGGCCCGAACGCGGTAACGGACAGGCATGCCCGGACCCGAGGCAAGCTCGACGCCTGTAGCCCGGAGGTCGCCATTGGCGTCGATGGCGGTGATGATGCGCGTAACAGTCATGCCCACGGAGATCTTGAGGTTCTTGCGGCGAATCACATCGGCAGTGAGGTACGCAGTGGCAGCGCTAGAGCGCCGACCAGCGTCGTCGATGAAGCTCTGGATGCGCGTGGCACCGACCATGCCATTCTGGCCGGCGTTGATATCGGGGATTGTGGGGATGCCGATGTTTCTGCAACCGCGGAGGAAGGCGGGGACAATTTTGGAGACGATGCCAGGGTAAGCGATTTGCCAGGGCCCGCCCTTGCCATGCTTGCTCGCGTCGATCTTCCAGTCTTTGCTGGGAGTGAAGTTTTCGGACTTGTTAAAGTAGGGCTGGAGGTCTTTCCATGACCAGCCAGTGGCACCGTACTTGTTAGCCCATTCGTCGTAGTCGGCGGCAGGACCGCGAATGTACATTCTATCACCTCGGGTGTTAGGATTACACGTTGGTAGATTTAGAGTGAAAGACATACAATGCGTTGATAGACGAGCAGCCGCCTAGAACCTTGCCACGGGGCCAGTTCATCTCTCGGTTGTGCATTTCGGGTTCAGGCTGGGTCTTCAATTTCCAGTCGACGTCCGACGTTCTTTGGAGGGTCACGTGCGCAGCAGGAATGCGAGTTGCGAGGGTCAAAAGATCACTGAAATTGATTACTGGTTAGTTTGTGCTCAACAGAATCGGATGAGAGTAGACACACCTCTTTCCTGCTTCTATGAGTAGAACCTTCAAATTCGGGTCCTCCGATAAGCGGCTCGCCAACACGCATCCGGCTGTCCCTCCTCCCACAATCACTACATCATACTCTTCTGCCAGTGATACGTCGTCGTCGTCTTCGTGTCGTGTCGTGATGTTCTCGTAAAGAGTCGCGAGGAGGAGAGGGTTTTCTTCGCCTGGAACTGCTTGGGGCCAAACGGTTTGAATTGCGCGGCGACTCAGGCGCCATGCCAAGTAGAGACTCCCAGCAACCCCAGCTCCGACGGTGAGAAGGCGGACTTGCTCGGGGTGGAGGCTCGGGGTGGTAACTGCGTTGAGAGGAGACATGTTAGGCGGATTGGATGGTCAAAAACATACCACAGACCCATTGCTTAAGTATCGAAGCGTTTGCACAGCCCGACACCAACGGAGGAGTATACCACCAGAGCTTGTACTGACCATGTATGCAATTTGGATTAGTTTGGACATCTTCTGTCCTCGGAGCGGGGATGAGAGCATTCAGAAGCGACTGGCGTCTGATGACATGGGTTCTTTGATGCGGTTGTTCAAGCGCGCTGAGATAGCAGACACGCCTGTCGGACTGTGGAGCCAGCAGCTTCGACGGTGATGAACGTGATTTATGCTGTGATGATGCGTCTGCCAGTCTAGCCACATTACGACAATTTTTTTTCCTTTCCAAAAAAGGTGCGTTTTGATGTCAAGCCGATATTGAACTGAGAGACTGCATACCAGCAGCAAATGGCACTCTCGACAACCTTTTTCCAGCTACAAAGATCCTGCTTTGGTACGGGTTTAGCATGTAAGCGAGAAAGTCAGCACCAACGCACTTGTACAGCCGCCCAGATCCATTTTACCTCCGGAAGCGCAGATTCAAGATTGGTCGGCAAACTTCGGCAGATAGAGTAGGTGCAATGATAGTGACCGATGCATGCCACTGCGACGTCACAATCCAACTCACCCTCGGTGCGGGGGCACGCTCCGGAGGGGTCGGGGTCTGACCTGATCTGGCAGCCTATGCCATCCGTCTATTTTTGCGAGCACCAGTGCACTGCCAAGCCAAGAAGTTGTTTGTTGGACTCCTTCTCACGGGTGGCCAATGAGTAAGGTTGGATTACAGACCCTCCTCTAACGGGGACAGAAGCGCTATGTAGTCTCGCTTGCGGTTTTGGCGACAAACACTAATGGCTCGCGTTCTGGTAATTGATCAGTTACATCACATCGAGAGTTAGACTGAGGTGAGTGTGGATTAGCAGCGTACCCAAAATGAATGATCCTGGAGATGTGCGAGCCACTCGCCGCGGTTGCGACTGTCTGCCGAGAGAAACAAGCACACGGTTGTTGTGGGCTGTTGTGCAAAAGCCTGCGACTTGGCCTAATGAGGACTACTGACCCCGTCGAACGATGGCATCCGGCCGAGGCCGGCGTTCTTTGCCAGCAGTGCTTTCTGTTCATCATCATCCAATAATCAGCAAAGACTGTCCCGCAGCATACGGATTGACATATTCACGTACATCCATGTCAAGCAAGCCCACTCTAGCCTTCTGCTTCTATCACACGGATCACCTATGTGACGGTTTACTCTTTTGGCGGTGGGAGCTCCAATTGGAGATCAACGGCGGTCCATCAAAGCCTGTACTCGCAGTAGATGCCGATATCGATATACGGAGATATTTCTTGCCTTCAACACGCTTTGTGGTGCTCGCGAGTCTCGAGGCGGGGACAATCATCCCCTCGGCCGTCCTCGGCCAACCAGTGTCATGCCATGCGCATAGACCCCAATCCCCTCGCGGTTTAATGACTCAATATTGGCTGAAGGAGAAAAATGCGATGATTCAGGTAGCCTGTGATTATTTTTTCAGGCCCCAACGCCTTCCCATGCCACTGGACGGCCTCTCACGCCATCTTACATGTGGTGCTGGGACTTTCGCAAACTCCGTCACTTGTGCGGGCGGCATCCAAGGCCATTTACACCTGTGCAACCCTGAAGGGCTGCATATCGGGCGACGATTATTACGCACCCGGGATATCTGTAGGTGTTGAGATTAGCGCTACAGCGCGAGAGCTCCGTTTCTACAACCCGCATGGCCCATGCTGACGAAACGGCATTTGTCCTTTGGTGCTAGTAATTTTTTCAGATTGTGATAGATCCGCGGCTGGACGGATTGACTATATCGCTTATCGAAGCGAAATCATGAATATGGCTTTCTACTAGTCAAAGGCGAGGAAATATTGCATCGCGGCACGGCACCGACCTTGACGGGGCCACAAATTTCACCATACTGACAGTATTCGCACTACAGATCACAGCCTCAGGATCATTCTTCTCGAGACAATGCCAGATGCTACAGATATTGCAGATGTGGCGGCTTCTGGACAGCATCAATCCCAAAACGTCGCGTGTCGAATTTGCGAGAACCCATCCGTGCCACCTTCCATACGCGAGCGACATGACCTTCGCTCCGAGCAAATGTCCGTCCTTCATAGCCTAAGCAAATCAGCGCTTCTGCACATGCGTATTTGTCTATATATTCCATGGAAACTGGAGACGCGAACTTCCCTCGCGCTGCAGTCGAGGACACTCCCACCTTGCCCGGCGAGAAGCCATAGCTGAAAAACTATCCGCTCAAGTCGCAGAGCATCCTGTTGCCATCCTTGAATCAAAATGCGGCGTCTTCTGGCTTCTTAATTTCTAAGCCGTGATCGGGAGTTGGATCCTGTGGGTAAAATCCATGGCCCCGCCAAAGGCGATGTTAAAGCAATTGCACGCAATCCTTGACTGTTTCCCACCACCAGTAACTTGTTATCTATACTGTCTCACTTCGTTACTCAACAGGAACCAATTAGTCAAATCCCGATATGCCATACCTGAAGGCAGAAGGATCGCCGAGAATTTCGCAAAGATCAATGCTTCTTAGAAATACCTGCTGACATGCTTAAAAGCTGGCGGTCTGATTACTTTTGAGCATCGCTTGCCTTTTCCCATATTCCGCTATTATCTCCTTCGAAGCATGTAAATATCATGCTCCTGTGCTATGCTTATATCTATGCTTCTTCGGCGTCTACGGTGCGAGCCGTGGGATTTTGCGGTACATACCATAGCATAGGCGTCGAGTTGATTATATGGACATCCTTCAAACATCTTACATTTCTCATACGCCAGTACTCGAATTTACAATCTCTTGAAGAGCCTCATGAGATGCCGCGGCAAGATGGAATATTCTACATCGTGACGGTAGAGCGCTTGAGCAGTAAGAGCCTGCATATTTAGTTGATGCCAACGCCCATATCAACGGCGGTACTGTCCGTGCATGATAGTTCCGCGGCTCGCCCAGGCGCCCAATCTGCCTCCGTCCATAAGTACCCAGTCTGCTTAGTCACCACGAACAGCCTCATAACATCGTCACGACATATACTTCCACCAGCACGACGTCCGCTCGTGTCAAACCTGTTTCAGCTACTACCCTCCATCACCGGCCGATAACCATGCCTGTCTCTTTGAGATGGAGCCACTGTTTGGTGGAGACTTCTCGATGGCTGGCGCCGCAATCGACACATTCCATCTCAATCAGGAGTTGGATCCACGGACAACCCTGACAAGTTACAACTCTTGACAACTCCGGGTCCGATGCCGACGCAGCCAGAAAGCGTGATGTTGTTTTTCCCTATTTGCGCATGTGTATTGATGTGGTCGGTTCTTGTTATGGCCCTTATCACAGGCCATAAGGGCTGGTACGATGACCTCATGTGTTGATTTCTTTCAAAGCACATGGGCATACTAGCTGAGACCTGATGCAAAGCATATATTATGGAACGGACAAGAAGAATACTTGACATCTACAGGATAGCATTAACATTGATAGAGACGGATTTAACGTCAGAATAAATGTGAATACGTATTCTGATTATATCTACCTCGCGAGTCTGCTATCGGGGGCTATGAGAAGTTGTTGTGCACCGAGAGCAAGATGAAATGATTTTTGAGGCGTTTCATTTTGATTCATAGTGATCAACTCATCGGTGGCGTAAACGAGAGGACAGTCAAAAAGATTAAGTTGTGAGGTGGAGGTTAAATATTATCTGGTGGTGGTCGGTGATCCATATTTCTAGGTTCGCGATTATCAGCACCGAGAACTATGGGCACGGTCAAGCCACATACAGTAATCTCAGAATTGCTAGTCCCCCTTAATTTTTTTACAAAAGTTGTCCCCAGAAAAAGGCGCATAACTATTGTAGTGTGGTCAAGACAACTGTAAATTGGCACTGATGAGCGGTATCAAGCAAATACAAACGGAGCAAGCTAATATATACAAATTCTACATATCAATCCCAGCAGAGTAGAGTTTTACCAGGCGATCTTGGCCATGATCGATTTGGGGTGGGTTCTGTTCCACCACTTGCGCATCTCGTCGCAGAAGAGCACAACACAACCGTAGCTAATTGATTCGTCATTGAGCAAGATCTTTTATGATATAAATTGTAAATACTTACGCCATAGGTAGGAAGAAGTATTCAACAGCGACACCTCGCGTGAGGAAGACTTTTTGGAACACAGGGATGTACGAGAAGAAGCTGTGTTACCATGAGTTGTATTGTAAAAAAGAGTTTCGATGCAAAGATTCTCTTACCAAGCGAGGCCCAACGCGAAAATCATCGCGGGGAAGAGGTAGATGTTTCTTGTCTTGACACTGCCAACAGGGTTCTGCTGGAAGAAAGAGAGTTTTCGGGTCCTGGTAGAGAGCAAATTGAACCACTGCATCAACACGAGGTTAAAGAAGTCTGTCAAGTGCCAGTCAGCGTTGAAGTAAATTGAAAAGTATGAATGTGTTTACAGATTGATTGCGCCTTGTTGGTAAGTTCTGCAACAAGGTTAGGGTCGGCATCGTAGTTTCCGTACTTAAGCCATAAAGCCGAGAATGGGATGCCATTCTTTTGGAAACCGAAGTAGAATGCACTGAGACGGGCCCAAGGCCTGTTAATCTAGATATATGTGGGAAGTATGTTTACACACCCGGTCATGGCAGTAAGACTCTCGAGGATTCCTATGAAGAAGTACGCATGACAGATGAGCTTTGCGTCAGCAAGACGATCTTTCTTTCTATCGCGGGGCTTGCGGAGGAGCAGATCCGCTTCTGGCCGTTCGTACACAAGGGACAGTGCGGGGAGAACGTCCGTCACGACACAGATAATGATCATTTGAATACTGCTCAGGGCTTGAGGAAGGCCTGGAGAATACGTAGGTATAGAAATTGTCAGAAGTGTCAAAAAGGCGTAACGTACCGAAAAGCACGTTCAAGAGAACTGGCATCAGCTCAGAGAAGCTTCCGGCGGGTAATAGATAGAGAATGGATTTGCGAAGATTCTCGAAGCAAAGTCGGCCATATTCGATCCCGGTGACAATAGCAGAGAAGTTAGAAAGAAGGATTAAGTCTGCCGCTTCCTAGAAATGCAAGAGATGTGAGCACACATGGATCAAAATGAAGACAGAGCAACAAACCATCGCAACCTCTGATCCACCAGCTACCGCAACGCCGACATCAGCTTGCTTGAGAGCCGGTGCGTCATTGACTCCATCTCCAGTAACAGCGACGGTGCACCCGTCGCCCTGGAACATACGGACAATTTGGAGCTTCTGCTGTGGACTAGTACGTGCGAAGACAATCTCGTCGAACTAAGTCCAAGGTTAGCGATATGATCCAAAATGAGCGAACGAGTATGCTTACCGAAAGGACTTGCGCCCATTGCGAATCCGTCATCGTCATCATCTCCGATCCGCTTAGCACAAGACTGGTCACAGCATCGCCCTGCTCCTTGTCAGCGTTGTATTTGGGAACTTCGGCAATGGGAGTATCCTGGGGTAAGTCCGCGAGGTGCTTAATATCGCTTGTGGGATTGGTGATGATGCCGACCTGCTGCGCGATCGCAGCAGCTGTAATGGCAAAGTCACCAGTGACCATGGCGAACCGGATGCCTGCGCGCCGGCACACGGCGACAGTATGCGCGGTGTCATCTCTAGGAGGATCGACAAGGGCGACGAGGCCCAGGACAGTGAGATCGATGTTGCATGAGATGAGGCGATCTTCGAGGCTGTTCTGGTCTAGCAGAGCTTCCTTGTCGAGCTCGGCGAAGGGTATGATCTTCTTGGCAAGCAGTAAGACACGCTGGCCGCGACTAGCAAACGACTCCTGTGTTGCAGAGATGCTGGCTAATGTCTGCTGGTCGAGAGGATTGCGCGAGCCGTCTGCTGCCATGTACCAAGAGCAACGACGAATGAGGACATCTGGAGCCTGTGGAAGAGTTCAAAACTAGTCTCGTGACATAGCAGGACATACGACTTACACCCTTGACGAGCAGCAAACTATCAGACTGAAAGAAGTTATCCGCGGGCAACACAGGCAGCAACGCTGCCGCTTTCAGGTCTCCACTTGCTTGCAAAAGTTTGATTGCGAACTTGTTCTCTGCGAATGGTCAGTTTGAGAAAGTCACTGGAACGCAGATACGCACTGGAGTTGAAGGCGACCTTTCCGGCTTCCTTCCACTGTGAACGAAGCTCAGTAACCGAGCAGATAGCGTTCGAGAACTTAAGAAGGCCAGTGTCTAAGCGCACTATGTGAGCAAAAACAGCGTAACGCTGGCGCGAAGCCAACTTACCAGTCGCGTCGCCGTTGACCTTCGTGTCCTCGTTCGGAATTTCGCCAGACGATACGTCAAACACGGCATCATTGCAAATTCCAGCCACGGCAGCCAGCGACTTGATACACGCGGACCCGGGTGCCCCTTGCTCGACGACTGCGGTAGCCTCCTTGACCGACAGCTCCATGTTGCCGCCGAAGGCGACGTTGACGGCTGTCATCTTGTTCTGCGTCAAGGTGCCAGTCTTGTCGGACGCGATGACGGACACGGCGCCCAGCGATTCAACAGTAGCGAGAGATTTGCAAAGGATGTTAGATTTGCGCATCGCACCGGCACTATAGGTGGCATCAGTAAAGTTGTTTGCAGGAACAGAAGGGAAACACGAACATGACAGTCAGCGATAGGGTAACACAGACGGGGAGGCCCTCTGCGCAGATGTGAGACGGCGGTATAGGATGAGGGCGAGGGCGAACGAACCAGGAATGAATGCAACGGCAACTGAAACACAATCGACAAGCAGAATCGGCACGTTGATAAACCCAGGATGTGCAACGCGGAGCCACGCCGCCCACAGAACTGCAGAGGCCCATTAGCCGCCCACATCCCGAGGGTAGCAGTGCAAGGGTACTTACTAACGATCAAGATGGCGACGCACAAGGCCATACCGGCAATGATGAGCACGAAATTCAGGATCTCCACCTCGAGCGTCGTGCGCGCGGGCCGCTCAGACGAAGCTTGCTTCGCGATGCGCCCAAAGACGGTCCCATCGCCAAGCCCAACACAGACACCGAGGCCGCTACCGGAAGTACAGAGTGTGCCTTGTAGCGCGATGTTCTTGGATTCCATGACTGAGAAAGATAGAGTGAGCATACGATAACGATGAGAAGAGGGGTGCAATCACAGTTGGGGTCGGTGGCATCGACGGTGGCGCCAATCGGGTTGCTCTCTCCAGTCAAGATCGACCTGTCGAAACGCAGGTCGCTGGATACATCGAGGAGGCGGATGTCGGCGGGGACCTTGGACCCTAGGGTTATCTGGACGACGTCACCTGAGACGAGGTCTGCAGCGGGCATTCTGGTACCGATGACAAGCATCAGAATGGCCCATCTCGAGAGCGTCAGTGCTTACTTGCGCATGTTTCCATCGCGGAAGACGAGAATCTCGGTGGGGAGCATGCCAGAGATGGAGGCCATCACTCGGCCGGTCGAATAGTCTAGGAAATGTGTGTCAGGACCACGGAGGATGGATGAGCGCCAGAACTAGTACCTTGCCAGGCGTTGAAGAACGATTGAATAGCGATAACCACGAGAAGTACGATTGCCAGGGCAAGATTCGCGACGGCGGGGTCCGGTTCACCTAGGGGTTTCCAAGCGAGGAAACAGATGATACTGGCCACGAAAAGCAGACTTCCGAAACCTGGGTGGACATGTCAGAACCAGTCCTAGCCATCCTGGAACACATCGCTCACCGCCAAAGATGTAGAAGAAAATCTTCTTGGCCAGGTTCTTGGGCGGGGGAGAGATGACGTTCTTCCCGTTCTGGTGGAGGCGACGCTCGGCCATGGGGCTGTCCAGCCCAAGGTTCTGAACGACACCCAGGCGGGTGCAGACCTCTGCAGAGCTGAGAGTGTGCCATTCCAAGGCCGACAGATCTAAACATACCGCGTTATCAATTCGTGCGACTGGTGGAAAGCAAGAAGAGGGCACGAGCCTTGGACGTTTTTCTTGCCTTTGTAGTCGGATTTGCCTTCCTTGGTGTCCGTTACATGGATGCTATCAAGCTATGAGGATCGTATGCATGACCAGTGCGTTCAAACCCACCTCAGCGTCCTGAAGTCCCCGACGATCTTGGGGCCGGGGTTGACTCTCTCCGGCCCGGTGGTGATGCTGATCGACCCAGTGCGCTGCAACCCCCCGCGGTCTTGGCGCCTCAGCTGCTGCATAGCGGAGGGCACGGCGGAGAGCGTGGGCAGGCCCATGCCGTACCCCTCTTCAGCATCGCGCTTTTCGAAAGAGGGCATTGTAGCGCGGTGAGCCGATCAGAGAAGCCGCGAAGCTGAGAAGCGAGAAGGAAAGGATAGTAAAGCGGGGCCTCGTGGGTGTCGAGTATTTGTAGCTGCGCGGGATATGCGCTGTCCCTGGCCGTATCTCGATAGCGCTCGGACCGCCGGGGCTGAGTGAGGGATTATAGCTGCGTGATTTATGCTGCTGGGCTCCCGGCTCGTTTGATGCTGCATGACAAGATTTGACGTTCCGTTTACCGAGACGGACTTCGCTGTTCATACAATTCCAGCAGCAAGCCGGGATCCAAAATTGGAAGATCCGAGACGAGAACAGGAGAACTCGAACGCCAGCCCGAGCATTGAGCACGCATTCAAACTTTATTGAGGAGGTTCCTTGTTACATGAAAGTACAACGAGAAGCCAAGAGACCGCATCTCATGGCAAATCATGAGGGCTACAGAGTTCAGGAGTCCGACAAGTGGTGAGATGAGGAAAGAGCTGGTCATGAACGTGAAACTTGGAAATGGGGAGGGGATCCGAGATTTAAGCGCCCATATACTATTTATGGACCGCCCCTAACAGACCCTTACATTGGCGTGGCGTGTGGCACTCGAGCTTGAGCGTTATCTGCTACACGAGCACTCCAGAAGCCGAAGGACGTCGACGTCGATGATTCTATCAAACTGGAGTCCAATATCCAATCTTCGGACGATGGCACTGCTCGACGTTGTTTCGGATGAGATGCCTGCTCTGGCAGCGCAAGAACTTCATACGCGGGAACTCGGATATGTAGATGCTAAAGTTCTTCATATATGACCAAAAGCTGAAAAACAAGACATAACGGGTGCGAAGTATATGAGAGCCGAAATGGCGAGGCCAGCCCCCACATATGCAGCGCCACACGCATGTCAGCTGTCGTCGACCCATGAGACGGGCAGTCAGATGCAGACGCAAAAAATCGATACGAATACTAATATATCTAGCGCACGAGCACTGTGACATCACGCCTTCCACGCCCGCCCCTCCCCGCGCCCAGCCCCCACCGATCTCCGCGGCACGCACTTGAGCGAGCTCGATATCGTCGCGAGGGAGAGGTTGCGCGTCAGCCGCCGCGGGCTCGGGCTGCACGACGCGCTCGCCGCAGGACGGGGTCGGGGGCTGGGGCTGGGGCTGTGGTGTGCGCGGCCGGGGAGAAGCGTGGACTCGGAACTGCGGGAGTGCGCCAAGTGGATCCCGTCTTCGTGCTGCTCGATGTGCCGGGGCTTGCACACCGCGACGTCCACCACGAGGGCCTCGGCGTCCTCAGCGTCCTCGTCGAGATCCTCCCCCGCGCTCCCCCGCGCTCCAAACACCCCAGGCCCAAACGCGAGGCCGAGACCGAGCCCAGCCAGGCGCGCGGCGAGGACGGGCGGCGTCGACGGCAGATAATAGGACTCGTGCTCGTCGCACGTCGTGTCGGCGACGAGCGACGCCATGTCGCCCGCGCTGTCCAGCGAGGAGTCGAGCCACGCAGCGACCCTGCGCTGCGCTGGTGACTGGATGGGTGTGGAAGTGGATGCGGGCGACGAAGAGGTCTTGGATGACGAAGAGGTTTTGGTGTTGGGCGTGGAGGTGGATGCAGATGACGAGGAGGTGTCGGCCTGGAAGACGCTCCCGGACGGGCTGCTGTCGAACTGGAATGCGTTCGGGCGCGGGGCGGCGGGCACCACCCCCTCCCCGCCGAATGCGAAGTCAGTGTCGTCGTCGGCAAACGGGGCGGCTTCGGGCGTGGGATACGCCTCGAACGCAAACGTGTTGAAGCGCGGCGCGCGCGGGGGCGTGATGAAGTCGCGGAGGAACGAGGTCGGGCGCGTGGTGCTGGGTGGGCTTTGGCGGAAGAGCATGATGGAGACTTGATTAGTTTATTCAAGTGGTCGGGTGGTTGAAATAAGACGAGAGAGCCTATTCATCGCGGCTTATATACCGCGACGGCTGACCCATTTGAGGCTGGGACCTTGGATCCCCCCGGAGGCTGGTGCGCCAAAGAGGTAGTCCTGCCGGGCTGACAGCCAGTGTGCGGCCTTGGTTCGTATCGAAATCTGATCGAAGTTAGTCGAGGCGTTGAACGTGGCGAGTGGATGCGATGTACCTCAGGCTCTCAGCGAAAAGACGAGCTCACGTCGTCAACGTGCACATCGCGCCGCTCCGCGCAAGTGGATCGGGAGGATTGGCGGACCCGTGCGGTCGACATGGATGAGCAGCTAGCCATAGGCGTAACAGGAAGCACGACGAATCTGCATGCGCGAAAGCCAGTGTCCACATCCCGAATGCAGTGTGGTGGAAGGGGAGCCTGGGGGGACGAACGGGGTTTGCTGCATTCATCGACAGTTCTAGTCCTCAGCCATTGTCATTGGCGAGCTTCGAAGTGTCATCAAGGCTCAATACATTTCAGCCTTCCAACGTCGATGTGGATTAGCGGGTGGGCGCCCGAGTCGGCCGTCGTTGCAGAGAATCAAGATGGGAGGGAGTAGGGCGTTGGCATGAGCCTCGATGGGCATGCTCGTTACTGCTTCCGAACGTGTCTCTACTTTCTTCTCTTTGTTTGCTCTGGCAATCGCCTCATGGCCGAGCTTTGCATCTTTACGAGCGCCTTACCAACCCTGAGCAGCGCCCTAGACTTGGACCACAAATGAAACCCCCTAGACATCGGCAGCGCCTTCAATGGCCGCTCAATCTTTAGCTATAGGCTTCGCTTCAACCAGCCAGCTGCAGTTTCTCCACACCCATTAATATATTGTAAGGACAGGCCGGATACCTGCCAGAATACAGAATGCAATCTGCGCCCCGAGTCAGCACACGATTCACGCTTCGAGCCAGAACACACTTTGCGCTCAAGCCCACCGCATTTTCTCAGGACGATCCAGTCGCTCAGCGCCCACCCCGCATCAAATCCCCCTCGTGTCACAACCCTAATACCCTCCAGTGGAGAAGCAATTTCCTGACCACCCGTTCGATTCATGGTGAACCACGTGTTTTCGAATCCTGCCAGAATATTAATACAATTCGTGCTCCGAGCCAGAGCACACTTTGCGCTTATTTGTATGCGCACCTCCTCTACCTACTTAACTACCCAAACCCCTCACCTCCAATTCCACCGCAACGCGCCTCTCGAATATTAGACCTATAAGGCCGCATAAGGCTGGCCACAATGTCTTCGGCTTTTCGTGAGTTCTGGCCTTGATGAAGGGTATATATACCTTTATCGTGACGTGTTTCTTTCTTGCTGGGCAAACACGTCTGCTGCATTGATATGATAATAGCCACGAGAAATAGCTTTGGCGCACTTTGGCGATCAGAACGAACATAAGAAAAGCAAGTCGAACAAGTGTTTAATATACGAGTAATATATGCTTTCCTTCCTCTTCAGTGAGCTGTTGTGTTAGTAATATGTTAGTTAAGCTAGCTAGTGATACATCTGAGAGCGTGCGAGTGTACATGTGCGATGAGTCCAATGAAAAATAATGCCGAAACGTGTATGCAGTATATCCAATATGATCCCCTCCAGCCTCCTCCCCATGCGCTACGACGGGATCGCCTCAAACTGCACGCCGGTCTCGCGCACATACCGCCCGACGCGGCCGTCGAGGTACGCGAGGAGGGCGTCGGCGCTGGTGCAGGTGATGGCGCAGGGGTCGTCCTCGACGGCGACGTACTGCACCTGGGTGTCCTCCATGAGGATGACGAAGCGCTTCGCGCGCACGGAGCGCAGCGGCGCGTCGTGGTAGAGCAGCCCGAGGTCCGCGACGAACGAGCCGTCCGTGTCCGACACGAAGTGCACCGCTGCCCCCACCACCAATCAGCACGCGCACCCACAAACGACATATAGGGAGAGGAGCATGCGCACCAGTGCCCTCCGGCGCCAAGTGCCGCTTCCACGCATCCATCACAAACGCGTCGTTCAGCGCGACGACAAAGATGTCGCTCACCCCCCGCGCGCGGAACTGCTCGTACGCGCGGATGTACCCCGGCGGGTGCGCGTCGCAGTTCGGCGCAAAGGCCGCGGGCACGCCGACGATGACGTTGCGGCTCACGAGCCCGTCGAGCGCGCGGAAGGTGCGCGCGTCGCCCTCCGCGAGGCGCCGCGCGGAGATCTTGCTGCCCGGCGCGATCTGCGCGCTCTGGGCGACCTTGGCCTTGGGCGCGGTGAGGGGGTCGGAGAGGCTGCGGTCGGGGACGAGGCCGTATCGGCCGAGGCGGGTGGTCATTTTGGTGTGCGTGGGTGGGTACGATGAGAGGGGGATTGGCGTGTTGACAGTGACGAGCGACACGCGCACGCCGCATGATGCAAGCGCTACGTCATTTTGTATGTGGTCAGGCACCGACCCGGACCGTAGCGGCCGCCGTCGACAGGGGCAACACACGAACCGTATTCCACCACGTGTCACACACCGTCGACACTATAACGGGTCTGAAATCAATGAACCATCTTCCGATCCCACCTGTGATGCCCATCACAACCCCCTAATTAGACTGGCAAAATTCACACACACGCGCCTCTAATTGGAACGGCTCCGAGGCATCCCCCCCACTGCGCGATAATTGCTCGATATCTCCTGGGTACTTGTGCGACGACGCTCTCCCTTCCACCCGGCAGCACCGGCACGTCGTTGTCACCGGCTGCCACGGCTTACGCGGGTGCGTTCTTCCGCCATCATTTCCCTCCCGCTGTTGTGCCTGATTGTCCGTTCCTGTCGTTGTCGCAGGGCCCGCCGACGTCGTCGTCGCCGTCGCTGCCGACGAGCACGATATTTGCTCGTATGTAGGTCAATAAAATCCCCAAAAAATCGAGATAAATTTGAGAGTGGTATAATACACGAGAGTTGTAAGCATACATGAACATAAGCTGTATGTCGTAGGCAAATCATGTAGCAAATGTAAAAATCAAGTGGTATGATATACATTATAGAAGGCTCGGACATATGATGCACTATACACTCTAGTGAACGTATGAAAGGCTGTTTACACAATGTAGAGGGATGGGGCACGAAGGGAAGGTGGGTTGGGAAGGGTGTTGTGTCTGCAGATTCTGATGAGCTGTTGTTCTCGGCGAGATGCAGGCGGGCTTACCATGGGTCCGCTGAACAAACTAGTTATCGTCATCGTCGGATGGCTCCTCATCCTCACCATCCTCGACAAACTCGCTGCTCGTAGGAGCCCTCTTCGCCTTTCCATTGCCCTTGGCCTGCTTGGTCTTCTTTCCTGCCGCTTTTTTTCCACTGCTTTTGCGCTTTTTAGGAGCCCTAGAGGATGAGGGGTCTTGGTTCTCGTCGTTTCGAGAGCGTTTGTTAGAACCTCGAGCCACGCCCGCATCACTGCGCTTGGCACGAGGCTTTCCGACTACTTCTCCCCTCTCACGACGTGACCGTATATCCTTGGTGAGTGCGTCGGCCTCCTCATCGGTGATGCGAACCCACTGGCATTGCTTAGTCTTGAGGGCATTACGAAGGGTCCTGAGGTCGGTGATGGTGGTGATATCGGATGGGTTCTTGATCCCAAAGGGGTGCCCAACGAGCTTGACTTGATACGGGATGACAATTTTCTCCTCGTAGTTGACGTAGTTCATTTCAATGCGATCGTTGTTTGTTTTGGCGTCTGCGTGAGAGGGGTGGTTTAATCAGTGAGTGCAAGGACAGCGTCTAACAAGGTCACATACGTAGCCCTTGCTTGATCAACCCAATGCACTCTGAGCGCACCTTCATCACGGTATCCCGTTTCTCGATGGCTTAGAGGACTGGTCAGTTGGTAGAAAAACTTGGTTTGAAAAACAACTTACTGGTCTCGCGTTTACAGAGCCACTGCTCAAATAGCTTCGAGACCTCCCAAGTGGTCTTCCCGAAACACTCTGAGAAGAATTTCTCAGCATCGCCTGATCCATGGAAGATAGGGGGCATGGCATCATTGACGCTGTTGCGTGCGCCAAGGAAGAATGCGCTGTAGCCAGTGCGGTCGGCAAGGTTGTCGAGCTGGAGTGAGTTGAGTTTAGCATAATCAACTGCTGGGAAATAGCAAACGCACCTCGATTGTGATCCGCTCGCAGACTGCGTTGATGTCCATTGAAGCGGACCTGTTGTTTGCGCGGACGCCGGTTTGCTTCGTGTCCCGATATGTGATGAGGTTGGCGATAAGCTGGCTGGCACGCTCATCCGTCACCTCCATGATACCGCCATCTTCGTCAATCATAGCCTGTATCTCTGCCAGTGATTTCTTGGATCCTTTGGGCAGACCTTCGTAGTTATATGAGCAAGAGGAATTGGAGGCGGCGATGGCACGTACAGGAATTAATTGTCTCGGCGAATTCATGAACGATGGCATTGCGCAAGGACGGTGCGCGCTTGGACTTGTAGTAAGTCTTCGCCGTGATGAGCTCCTTCACTTTTTGTACTGTGACGCTGTGCCGCTCGGCGATTTCAGTGTACTTCTCTTCGCTTTCCTCGAGGTACTCGCTGATGTCGTCGTGGAGGCGGGTGGCACGCTCGTTCCTTTCGGCGGTTGCAGCTTTACGACGCGCTCGCTCTGCAGTGCTGAGCTTTGCACCTGGGGCACGCTTTGGCTGCACCTTCGCCGTTGGGTTGCGCTTTGCCCAGGTAGTTCTATCCGCGAGGACATTGGGTGCCTGCATGTCGTCCTGCGATGGTGAAGGCTGCCTACTGGCAGGTGCGGTCTGGGTCGGGTCTTGTCCTAGGCTCTGAGGAGCGCCAGCTAGGGTGGTTGATAGGTGCGTTTGGGTTGAAACCATGTTGGAGAGTCGCAGAGAGCCTGGAGATGTTCGTATGAGGCTGTAGTTGAGTGTGCTGGGCCTGTCGGAGTCGGAGTAGGAAAAAATTGGGAGGGGTCACCACCATCACGTGCAGAGCACCAACGTTATCACGAACGACGCGCGACACGCTGCAGAGCACTGGCTGGTTAATGATCGGCAACTAGTAAGTTAAGAGAGCAGCAGGTTAATATGCTTACTGTGGTTTGCATTCTATAGCTGGCGGCGCCGACGGCGGAGTGCTTGGTTTGCGCAGGATACCCATACGCCTATGCATCAGCATGTGCACGTCAGATGCGCAAGGAAGATCTTGCCCGAAATCATGGGTTCAAAGCAGTTGCGCTGCTTCACACAGGCCTGCTGCATATCTAAAGTAAGTCACTTGTCAGTATAACTTGGGTGTGATCCAGGATAACACTGACATGGCGCAGCTTATGCTTCTAGCCAGAATCATGCGCACAGGGTTCCATGGTATAGTTTCGCGCCAGCATATTGTCTAGCAGTAGCGCATCAGAACGTCTGGCAGGCGCAGCCCCGCCGAGTCTCTGCCGTGTGATCGAGATTGGATAGAGGCAATGTATAGGCAATGGCACGGGAGGGAGCAGAAAAATCGGCCCTGTATGGTGCATTGTGAGTCGTACATCCGCATGGGCATAGTTCTCTCTTGCTTACCTTTCCCGCCGAGTCAATGTGAGGCGATCAGTATGCCATGGGTCCGAGTGTGCGCACATACCTGACGGTGTCACACCTGGGTTAAGAGTAGGCTATTTACAAAGAACTGGTGATATATATCACTCACCTGTTGCACATAGGTAGGCGCCCTGGCTGGAGAGTTGAAGCATCTGGCAGCGTCAAGCAGAATCGAAAGAGGTAAGTAAAGTCGTACATTGTGGGCGCTTGTGTGACCGTCTGTTGACGATGCCGTCACAACACAAGTTCCCGCGGAACCAAAATCTTCTCCTGCCACGACCACCCACTTCAAACCTCACACTCAACATCATCCCCAGGTGAGTATTTTACACGGCTGGTCCGCGAAGATACTCGCGCCACGGGAATCTTTATGGACCAGCTGTTGTTTTGTTCAGTGATATGATGTCTGATACCCTACTTTACCTTGCCAGACCACGCCTCAAGCAACGCGCACGCGCAAGTCAATGGAAGGTGAGTCCGATGCACTTTGGATCATTCTATGATCTCTGACGCGCTGCAGTTTCAGCTCATGCCGCGCGGGGAGCCGCCTTTCGATCGGTGAGTGCGCTTGCGCGCGTGTCGCTACCAATCACGCTAACCCCACCCCTTATCGCGATTCGCAGACACGCTCAGGGCGAACATTCTCGGCTTGGGATGTTGTCGCACCTGCAGTGCCTGACTTTTCTTTTGGCGCACTCCTCGCCAATGCCGTGCACATCGAGCAGTCATGGGCCGCCGTCGGCCTTTGCGTGCCGGACAATGACGACGACGGCAACAACAACAGCTCTGCCACCCCAGCCGAAACGACCTCCCCCGCCAGACCCTCATCAAGCCCGCTGAGCTTCGCGCGCGCGCCAAATGGGCATACCCCGTCGCAAGCACCAGCACTTCTCGCACGGCGCACCACACACCAAACCCACGGCATGCCTGCGCGGTTATGCGCTACATCCCCGCCCAGCTATGCAGGCCCAGCGCAAACGCTTGCAACTGTTGCGCTCCCGCACGCCCCAGCTACTGAGGCACCAATGGCTCGCGCGCGCGCTCCCACGGCACCAGGCCTTGCGCCCATTCCTTTGCCCGCCCAAGAACCTCCCGCTCCTGCTTTGTCAGGGCTTGTATCTCCTGGAAGAATGCGCGGCAGCATTGCACTTTCCAGGACCGCAGGGCTCGCTGCGGAGCCGCGGAAGGGAGCGCGGAAGTCGAAAGCGGTGATTAAGAAAGAAAAGGAGAAGGGCCACCGCATGCGCGAGATACGGCGGCAGACTGACAAACTGGGGAACCGCCCGCCGCTCGTGAAGCCTTCGCTCATCGCCCGGCGGTTGCGCGCCTCTTCACACCTGGAGACTTTATTTGACCCGCAGATGAAGCGCGTGTCTGCGAAGGCATACATTGCGCTGCGCGATAGAACCGATGCGGGGCGTGAGCGGCGCGCGTATGCGCTTGAGGAGATGGTCGGCGAGGGGTCTACGTACGGGTTCAAGTTAGTAAGATGCCGGCGCGGGTATGTGAGCTCATTCATGTGCGCTTCAACGTAAGCTAACACACGCGCAGAGATACCAAGCTTTTTATGAACCGTGCGGGGCGTATTTACGCAGCCATTTGTGGGCAGCCCAACGATAAGGGCTGGGACGGCGTCCACCGCGGGGCAGCTGAAAAGATCAAGGCCACGCGCGAGGCCTTGAAATACAGCGACGGCGACGAGCATCATCGCCGTGGTGATTTTGTTGCGCTACCCACCGGGATCCTTTACGGGAATGGGATGACGGTAGGCCGCGACTCTCTACAGTAAAGCCTAGCGCTTAACTAACGCCTGCGTACTTCAGGAGCCGGGAAATGCCAGCCACTCCCAACGTAATGCTGCCTTACTTGCGTCGCTTTGCAAGTCAGAGGAGTTGGTGCGCATCTCGCGGTTCACAGCTAGTAAGCCGGTTTCTCTTTTTCTCTGGCTCCAGGACACGGTCTAATAATTTACTGCCTCAGGCTGCCTAGCGACTTGGGCGCCGAAGCTATTTCAATATTATAATGAAAATATATCTACTATCATTGCCCAGCATCCTCACCTGCAACCTGGGTTTTCGGGATCACCGTTTGCCTGCAGCACCATTAACTTTGGGCCGCAGACGGTGAGTTTTGATCACACCGACAACACCAACCTCAGCTTTGGTTGGTGCTCAGTCACGCCCGTGGGCACGTTTGACTACACACGCGGCGGCCACCTCATCCTCTGGGACCTGGGGCTTGTCGTTGAATTCCCTGCTGGCTCAACGGCGCTGATACCATCCGCCGTGCTGCGGCATTCCAACACCCTGATCCAAGACGGCGAGGAGCGGTACTCGATCACACAATATACCCCCGGTGGATTATTTCGCTGGGCGGAGCATGGCTTTCGTAGCGAGGCAGCATTTTTGCGAGGCTTGAATGCCCGCAAAAGAAAGCTTGAGAATGAACGCGCCGCAAGCCGCTGGGAAAAGGGCATGAACATGTACTCTACTTTAGAAGAACTCGCGTCCAAGTATAAGTGAATGCATCTGCCTTCACAGTGTTTCCCTTGGCCCCCCTCTGGCATGGAATATGTGTTTTAAACCATTACACAACGTGAGGCCGCATCGTCCACAACCAAGGAATAATGATAATTGACCTGAGCCGCGCTTCACTTCATTCATTGCTGCTGTGAGTTGGTTGCTCACGTCCTCGAATCAGGAGTTGCTGACGCATAACCATTAGTGACACCCGCAATTCAATGCTGTGTTTATGGGTACCAAGCTGCAATGGAATGCATATTAAATCGTGCTCTGCGTCTACCGCCCGTGTACGGGCCTCATTCACAAGATTCGGGTATGTTTTTGTTCCGTCTTGTGATAATTTATGATATGTCTTACGATAGGTTTCGATACGTCTTACGAGAGGTTTCGATATGCCTTGCGATGGATTGTGATATGCCTTGCGATAAGTTTATGATATGCTTTGCGATATGCCTTGTGATATGGCTTACGATTTGCTTACGATTTGATTTGCGATAGGTTTCTAGCTGCTTACGATAGCCTCGCAGGCTATTACCGCGCTCACAATGTAGCTGCACTGTTCTGCCTTCGCCCCCGCCATTTCAGCACACCGTCGCATCAACAGCGTATGCCTCGCTCTGAAGCCCAGAAGAGGGCGGACAGGGCGTACTATCAAAGGTATGCCTTATGTTTATTCCATGTTTTCAGCCTGCTCACCCATCTCACGGCAGAAAAAGAGCGACAATCATTGCAAAAAACTCTGCTCGAAAGCAGAGGGATAGGATACGCGCCCGGTAGGCTCATTCCCTCAACCGTGGTGCACCAGTTCTTATGATTGTTATCTTCCAGCAACACTCGGCTGACAGCTGACCTACCACCGTCCGACCCCCCTCAGTATTCATCATCATCATCGCGGTCACGATCACCACCACCCCGCCGACCTAACGTGCGCCACAACCAGCGCCAGTGGATGTCCCCCGAAGCGTCCCCGGCTGGATATTCACGCACATTTCGTGAATCAATGAGCCGCGCCCATGGTGAAGATTTGGACGCCGATCACAGCGACGCTGACGAAGAGGTGTACCACAGTGTTCATCTTCGAAACCCAACCCCCTACCCCACCTCGTCATCAGACGAGGGGCTCCAAGTACTGCGTGAGGTCAAGGTGCTGACGGAGGACTGGGTTTCAAGCATAGGGCCGTTGGATGATTGGGCCATGCTTTTTCAGAAGGGTTTTGATGCGGCATGCGAAAAGCACAGCGAAAAAACAACTCAGGAGGAAGTGGACGACTATTTGCGAACTGTGGAGGAGCATGCGCGGCATGGGCGTTTAATCCTGCAGAAGCTCAGGCGCTCCCCTGTCATCCAACCCCCGCCATCGCATGCTGCGTGGGGTGATTACCTTGCTGCTGGGGACATGCTCGACACACTTTACCGCGGGATCTTGTTTCTTGAGGTCCGCCTTGATATCCTGGCCCCGCGCGGCACAGTTTCAGCAGACAGTGACTCCAGTATCCGGCGGTGGAGGTCATTGAGTGATAAATTTTAGGCTTTATGCATGCATGTACCGTCCAACTCTAATTAGAACTCAATAATGAACCAATGAATTGTATTAACTACATCCTACTCAAAAGTTGCTTGCAAAGCCCTGCAGTGACAAGTCGCGCCAAGTCACAGTGTGACTCTTTCCCACCGCTCTCACTGTTTACTCTCAACACACTGCTTGCCACTATGGTCGCGAAATCTATGGGACGTGCACCTAGGACAACATCACAGAAAACTAAGCACTTTGGAAAGACTCGCAGTAATGGTGGTGTCCGCCTTTTACGCCCGCAGCGAGAGACATTGACAAACACTGCTATGCTTCAAAGGCAGGCTGCTGAAGCTGAGCAGATGCAAAAGCGAGTTCGTGGTGAGTTGAGCAGCGAAATATCTATGATTGGGTCCACTCACATGTCAGCAGAGATGAATGCGACCCAGCTTCGAAACTTCCAAGACTTGCAAGAGCTTCCAGAGGATGATGGAGACGAAGATTGGATCATGGCAAATGATGTCCTCACTGGGGCGCAGCCTATCGATATTAGTCATGCAGGCGGCGAGCTTCTAACTCTTGCGGGAATGCATGAAGAATATACTCAAACGTGAGTGTCTGTACGGTTTCTTTTATGCAGCTACTGACTACCATATGCCCTCCAGTCGTCGGCGCCGTCGTCCCGATTTTCGAACTCGACACAACCGTACTGAGCTTAGGAACAGGTCATTTGCTACGCAGCTTCCCGCGCTCACGCAGGCATACATGGATTGGAGCTTTCGAACATCAAACAATCAGCCGTCACCCATTGAAGAGACTGCAAATTCTGGTTGGTGCCATGTCCATGTGGTTGATACCTTCAGTGTGTACCATTTGCAATTGACAACATGATTGTATTGACAATATATTCTCCAGCTGTGCAGGACGTCCGGATTGTTGTTCCGGAGAATGACACCCTCCTTACTGCTCTTCTCCGCCAGGGCCTCGTTCCCTCCGCACCGGACAACCCGTCAGTTTGCATCGCCATAGAGGCGCTTGAGCTCTTTCGTGTTGCGAACTTGCGATGCCCGCGGCTTTCTGTTCAGGCATACACAAAAACCTTATGCGATCTTCATCAAGTAAGATTCTGCAAAACCTTGGGCGGCGGCACCCTACTGACAACTACTTCAGGTGCCATTCCGTCGCTATCTATCTACGCAACTCTCTATAGCGCGTGATCTGTATCTCGCAATACGTGCTTCTGTTGACAAACTTGTCCAAGGAGCTCTGGGACGGGACTCCCCCAACTGGCGACTTCGACATGCTTGCCCTGCGTGCACCTACAAGCTCCAGGACGAAAAGCCCCTTCTCTTCTCGCTCCTTTTCACCATGGACGGAAACGATTCCCTCAAACGGATCCAGCGCTACACTCTCGATGAGAATGGCAGCAGCCAACATAGCGCTGAGGCCATTGACTCACGCGCAGTCAACGATGGGCTTTACTTAGCTAGGGAAGAAGTGGATAAGTGGGCTGACGAGAATATCGAGGACATGATGAGCTCATTAGCAAATGAGGTATGTGCATGCTTGTATGATGTTTGCATCAGTATTGATCTGGTGCACTAGGAGGAAGTGGACGCCGACGCCGACTACGGCCCATGCGTGGATAGGTGGAAGAATATGAAAGAGGATATCACAAAACGGATGTGGGGGATATTTGATGAAACCGGTATCTTTCTGGCTCTTTGCCGCCACGGGTTCGCATTAGTTCTTGCTGATATGGTCAAAAGCGGAGAACTGTACGCTTTCCTTCTTTATACTTCAGATCCAGTGCATTGATTATGCAATCCTACAGAGCCAAATATCCTCTTGCGGTTGCAAACCTGCTGCTTCACACGTTTGGCAAAGATCTTGGTGGTGGGTACGATATAGGGTGCAAGTTCAAGAGCACCCTTTTGCGCAGCCCCCTTGCACCGCTAGTTCGAGACCTCAACTATACATCTCTTGTCGGATCATTTCATGGGCATGCACACCGCCGCCTCTGTCAGCTTTCGCACCTTGCGACATACACCAAGGGCTTAGGCGACGAGGACCTCGAAGGTTGCGAGCGAGCATTCTCAAAGTCGAACGAACTCGCATCAACCATCCGGCACGCCAGTGTATTCCATCGTAAGCAGGCCATCGACAACTACTTTAGATATAATGATGATTTGGAAGTGTACTATAACCTCAGTAAGTGCCCAAGTTGCCCCTTATCATTCTCGTATCTAATCAGCCTTAATAGCTACATTTTTGCACAACAACTATGAGCATGCCCTCGACACCCTTCACTCGGGCCCATTGTCGCTTGCCCAAGCCATGGTGGATCTAGGAGTGACTGAACCGAGCACGTTTGAGCAGTGGAGGGCAGAGGAGCAGGCGTATCTAGAAGGGCTCTCAAGGGAACCACTTCATGAGACTCTCGAGATG
The DNA here is from genome assembly GCA_014898675.1 of Athelia sp. TMB. Taxonomy (NCBI): domain Eukaryota; kingdom Fungi; phylum Basidiomycota; class Agaricomycetes; order Atheliales; family Atheliaceae; genus Athelia; species Athelia sp. TMB. Next base: position 249,042 of record JACXVL010000051.1, read on the forward strand.
GAGTACTATCAAAAGCTGGTCAATCTTGAGGCAAGCAAGTAAGTCATAGTTCGAGTTCTGTGAGTGCGTAACTGATCTATTTCATAGGCACGAATACGAGACGTCTCGGACTGTTTGGTTGGCAGTGGGACCTGCTGAAGCAGCTCGGGGCTACGCTAGTGCCGATTTATCTATCGAGGCCGCACGTAGGAAGCTTCTGGCGACGTATGAGAAGGACCTCAAGATTGTGCTCGACCTTGAGGAAAAGCTTGATATCAATACACGCTGGACCCCTCAATCTGAAGAATGGGCTCGCGCAGGCAACATGGTGGCAATGCGAAGGTACCAGCGCGCGCTGGACAAGTTAGAGGGCCTCATTGTCGCTCGAATGTTTGAGTTGACTAAGATGAACATGTCACAAACAGGTATATCAATAGCAGTTCACATTCAACATGGATAATCACTACGTTATAGGCTACAAAATGCGGAAGCATGTCGCAAAGGCACTCCAGAGCCGCTCACAGGCAATACGCACTGCCCTCGACCACTACAACAGTGCGGCTCGCGCGCTTTCCACACCTCGGCGGCAACTGCAGTGGAGCGAAGTTGTCGAGTATGCGTTTCTCTCCGACTTCGACCTCTTACGCGACACTCGACAGGATATCTCCCAGCGTCCTTGGGCAACCCCTGCTGGCAGGCTTGCCATGGACTTACACTTCAAGCTCAAACGCGCTCGTGAGGAAATTGAGCGGCTCAACATAGAAATTCGCCGTGTCGCCACCTCCATACGCGACGAGGCACACTTTCTGGAACGCATGGAGTCACAAGTACAGCAAACCGACCCCCTCCTCGCCCATCAAATCCACCTCCATCGGGCTATACGGGGACGTTTCAACCAGCATCATCGCCGCAAGCTACAGAAGATTTCCTCACTGCGCGGCTTCAGCGGCACCATCAAACCTGGCAACGCCGCCATAGATGGATATGGGGAAGCCGCTAGTGCATGGGCAATGCCAGATAATCCTACAGCCAGCACAAGCAACGACACAGAAAACCTACAGGCGGTAGATCACGAGTTGCCTATTGACCAGCAGGAGGTGGAGGAAGATGCGGAAGCAGAGATGGAAGAGGAGGAACTCGCGCAGCAAATGACTTCACTACTTACTCTCGCCCATGACTGATTGTGCTTTGGTTTTGTTATCATTATCTCTAATTTATATCGCTCTTACACTATACTGTCAACCTATCTATTTTATCTCGATTTTCTGCGATTTTTTGGGCCCGCGTACGAGCAAACATCGTGCTCGTCGTCAGCGACGGCGACGGCGGCGGCGGCGGCGGTGACGACAATGACGGGAACGGACAATCAGGCACAACAGCGGGAGGGAAATGATGGCGGAAGAATGCACCCGCGTAAGCCGTGGCAGCCGGTGACAACGACGTGCCGGTGCTGCCGGGTGGAAGGGAGGGCGTCGTCGCACAAGTACCCAGGAGATATCGAGCAATTATCGCGCAGTGGGGGGGATGCCTCGGAGCCGTTCCAATTAGAGGCGCGTGTGTGTGAATTTTGCCAGTCTAATTAGGGGGTTGTGATGGGCATCACAGGTGTCCGATCCTTGCGTGACGCGTCGCCAGGTGAAATCCGAGCCTTTCCGCCAGTGCACATCTCTTGCAACCAATGGTCGTCCAAGGTCCCGACTGTCTGTCTGCGAGCAAATTCTGATACGAACCACACTCGCGCACTTGCTGTCACGAGGCTCGGCGCGCGCACCAGGCTCGCTGGTCAGCCGTCGCGGTATGTAAGCCACTGTGAATGTGCCTAACGTCTCATTTCAATCCCGACCACCCGAAGAATCGAAGAAAACCGCTGCGACGCTCTTCCGCCCAAGCCCATCGCGCGCGCGCTTCAATATAACACATTCGCCTTCGAGGATTGCCCCACCTCCGAAGCCAGTTCATTTGACGAAAAAACACCAGCTTCGCATTTGGCGGCGGAGGAACAGTGGCGCCCAACGCATTCCGCTCTTCGACAGCGTCTTCAAGCGCACGCTTCGATGAGCACCACCACGTCGTTGCGCGCTCATCAGACACTCAAACAGAATGGGGGCGACACGCAGATATTCGAGGAGCAAAGAAACACGACAATCTGCATATACACACAAACGTCCCTCGACTCGAAGGGCAACAAACAACGCGTCTCAGATGTCCCGGACCTGCGCCTCGAGCCACGCCCACAGCCGCGCCCCCAACTCCAGATCCTGCATCTCCTTCAGCGGCTCCTTGCGCACGCGCGCCCACGGAATCAGGAACTGCGCAAACCATCCCGATCCAGTTAGCACGAACACAGGGGAGAATGAGAAGGAGAGAGAAGAGGAAAGAGAGGCAGAAGCGCACCTGCCCATTGAGCCCCGCGCCCTCCGCGGACGTCCCCGCCCACAGCTGCGTCAGCGCACCCAGCGCGACGGGGTGCAATATGCGGTCCTGCCCGCACCGCGTCAGCTCGTCAATATCAGTCAATCAGCACTGGGAGGCGGAGGGGGGGCAGGGACGCACGGTGAGCCAGTGCTGCACGGGGCCCATGTGCCGCTGCATGTCGCTCTTGATGTTGCCCGGGTTCAGCGCGACGGAGACGATGCCCCGGTCGCCGTAGCGCCGCGCGATCTCCGCGGCGAGGATCGCGTTGCCCTGTTCTGCCTTTTAGTTTGGGTGCCAATGCAGATGCCAGAGTGGCGGCGCGCACCAGCTTGCTCTGCCCGTAGAGCGCCATCGCGCCGCGGCGCGCGCGCGCGGGCCCGTCCGCGAGCGTGTCGAAGTCCACGCGCGCGGTGTACGCGTTCGAAGAGGACGTGTGGACGACGCGCGCCTTGCCGTCTGGTGTGGTGGGCGCGGTCGCGAGGAGGAGCGGCATGAGCAGCTGCGTGAAGTAGAAGTGGCCTGCGCGCGGTGAGTCGGTGGGGCGTGTGTGCGGGGGTGGAGGGGGTGGAGGGGCTTACCGAGCACGTTGGTCCCGAATTGGAGGTCGTACCCGTCCTTCGTGAGCTGCTCGACCGGCGGGGCGAACACGCCCCTGCACGCATAGCCATCAGCGCCAACTCGGAAAGCGCGTCGGCGGCGGCGGCTTACCCGTTGTTGAACAGCACATGCAGCTGGCTCTCTTTGCTACAGGGGGATGTGTCAGTCGGCTGGCAGTTAGGAAAGATTCGAAACGCTGGGCATGCCTGATGAATTCCTCGGCAGCCGCCTTGACGCTGCGCAGGTCGGCGAGGTCGAGCTGCAGGAACAGCGCCTCGCGCCCCGTCGCCTCCTTCAGCTCGCGAATCGCGGCCGCGCCCTTCTCCGCGCTGCGCGCCGCCAGGTACACCGTCGCCCCGTGGCTCAAAAGCACCTTAATACTCGCGGTCAGAACCAACTCGAAACCCAGCGCAAGCAGCGATCCACGGCGCACGCACCTTGACGGTCTCCTTCCCGACGCCCGTGTTCGCGCCCGTGACGATCATCACCTTGCCGGCGAGGTCGGGGATGTCCGCGGCGGCGTACGTCGGCGCGGGCGGGTACATCTGGCACAGCAGCTCGGACGTGCTCATCGTGCGCACGCTTGGTTGGGGGTCGGCGGGTGATTTGGAAGCGGGATTCTTATTGATATTTGACGGGGGCGTGCGCTGCTAGCATGCCGGGGACGCGCGTCGGGGGGTCATTTCGTATCGGTCGCCAGCTGGCAGTGGGACAGAGCCGAAGAGACGCGTTGGCGGTGCCGCGCGTTGCCGACGGGCCGTATCTGTACGGTGCGGATATTCCAAGTATGGCAGGCGGGAAAGACATCTGAGGGGTGAAATGGCCGCGCTAGGTATATCACTATCATTTTCCGCCACGTTCTGAAGTTATCAGCTCTTCAGCGCGGATAAGACAAGTAAATTAGGCACATCTCAAATTTCGAGAATGCGTTAGCCTGCAGGCTGTCACCCTATCGGGAAAGCATTCGCCAAGCTGATACACCAAAATTCTTTCGTGCAGCAAGAAATCCGGCGATAAAGTCAGACCAGTCAATATAGGACAGGCCTCCCAGCCACGCTACATTTCCCCTGTACGGTGCTTAGTACACCCTATCAGACTCAGAGAAGAAAGAGAGGTTAGAATGGGCGTGTTCAGTGTGTTGGCACCATAAGTATTCCTATCCTATGTTAATTCAGGCTGGACTTTGTCTCTGGTTAGCCCTTGCCACTTATGACGCGGATAAGGTGCATTGGCTGGAAATTCGAGAATGCACTAGCATTCAGGCTGTCGCCCTATTGGGCAAGTCCTCTCCCAGTGGTTCACCGCGAAATTTAAAATCTTGTGGGACAGCGAGAAATCCAGCAGCAATGTTAATAACTTTGACCAATGCAACTTCATACATGATAGGGCGGCCGTGTTGCATTTTATCTGCACGTTAGAGAGAAAGAGCAGGTGGAGTGTGTTTAGTGTATTGATCATCATATTCCTGTCATATTCTGGAATTTCTCAGCTTTTGCCTACACATGAAGCAGGTAAATAACTTGCCAGTCAACTGAGATTCAAGAGCGCGCTGTCACTCCATCGGGAATTTTGGGGAATTTTTGTCTCTGATACTGATCCACTGCGAGCTCGTGAGCTTAAATGTTAAAATCCAGCCTGTCGTACTGGATGAATGAGAAGAGAACAGCGACACCAATCCCGCGCCGTTCTCTGGGGTCGGGCGGGCGGAGTTTGGGCGGAGTCCGAAGTTCGGAGAGGCTGAACGTCCGAAAACGGAGTCAAGCAATGAAACTTTTGCAGTCCGCTATCCTCCTCTCAATCTGCTTTGAAGTTTGAAGCTGCTGCACAATATCCTGAGCTGCCCATTCGACGCGCTCTGAGTGAATGATTGACTCGCCTGCGGCTATCATCACTCTGGTTGTGCGAACGGGTTCTCACGTCGAGTCACCACTGCCAGTGCCTGAGCATACCTGCTGGCTCCTTCGATCTGCTATAGCTACTTTGAGCTTGGGCTAGAACGTGGCCGTATATTGGATCGACAAACGCCGTGTATCAGCCACTCATCCTCTTAAAGGATGTTTCGAATTTCGCTCGATAAAGTAGATCAGCGCACCGAGTTTGGAACTGTGCGCTTATGGAATTCCTGAGCGCCGGATTTATGGTATAGCTCTATTTCGCTGTGACAACAGTCTCACTCGCTTTGCATCTCCCAACCTCCTTGCCCATGTCCCGACTGACATTCTCCGCCAATACACACGCTGACCGCCCGGATTGGTGGGATGAAGCGGTGAAATGCAAATTTTGCCCCGATCTCGCTGCTCGGTTAGAACAAGCCACAAACCGGGTGGCTCAACTGGAGCAAACTGTGTTGGAGCAGGAGCATCGCGCTCAGCTGGACCTGATGGTCCCTGAAGTGCAGAGGCAGAGGAAGGAGCAAGAAATCAGCGAGGCCGCACGGGAGAAAATGCGCGTTCGGCTCGAGATTTTAGAGCAGGAGCTCAGCGACGAGCGTGCTACGTCTCATGCTCGGAGTGTAGAAATCGACAATCTGAAGCTTCAATTGGCACACCGGACGCCTCTGGAGCAGGCAATCGCATCCTTGCCTCCACATTTCAAAGATCCACTCGAGAGCCACATCGCCGGTGATTATTCTTTTAACAATTTTTTTTGCTGGCATTGACTTGTAATCGGTTCAGCCACGCTTCGGTCATGCAGAGAGCTTGAGACTGAGAGACGCGAGGCCGCATTAGGTATGACATGCATATTCGCTTGGGCTACTCGACCTCATGTTGGTTGAATTTAGTGAGGTCGGCTGCGGCTGCAGCTGCTAAAGAGCATTCTGCCAGTGAGTTCCGAGTTCACTTATGCTTGTGTATGCTACTTATAAGGCCTTGACATCGCTTTTCCAGCCTTAGTAACGGCCGCTGAAGAATACGCGGGTAGGTCTTGCACTCGGTGACGCTCTCTACACAGTTGTCTTACTCACAGATATAATTTGTTGCACAGCTCTTTCAAGTATCGCCGAGAAATTGAAACAAGACAAGGAAACTATCGAACGCTCGGCGGCTGCGGCTGCCGAGGCAGCTGCGAGAGAAAGAAAGATCGTCGAACAGGCCGCTGCGAGTTCGCTGGCGGCAGCTGCTGGAGAGAGGGAGGCCTCTGAACTGGCCGCTGCCAGGTCGAGAGCGGAAGCCGATAGGGAAAGGAAGGTCAGCGAAAGGGCTGCCCAGCTGCTGGAAGCAGCAACGAGAAGGATTGCCGTGCTACAGGCGCAGGCGGACGAAGGTACGAACACAATATTTGAGGCATGCATGCGCGCACTGAAGCTTGCAATTGCCGTCACTCTCAGAAGCTGCCAAGCAGGATGGTATCGAAAAGGACTTGGCCACCATATACGATTTCTTTTCTAACCGAATTAGCCGTCACATAGCCTCCAAATGCTCGAGTTCTTGACCAATACATTCTCTATCTATCTTGACTTGACTGCTCGTCTTGCGGCATTCGATATTCCCTCCCGCTTGGGCCAAGCTAGCCGTTTGCGCATCTCACTTTTGTGTCGGTGCTAATGTTCAGTGTTGGACCGGGTCTTCGAAAATGATATGCGAATCCAGAGCTGCTTCTCAAAGTGTTTATGTTAACCAACGGATGACACCAAAAACGGAAGTGATAATTCTGTATATTAGCATAACCTTACAACACCGTGAAATCAAACACACATGTCATAAGATTTACAAAACGCTTTATTTGTTTGTGGGAATATTGAGCCGATGAATGAAACTCTCCCCTTTTGACTCTTTTGAAACAGTCTTCCAAAGCATGTGGAAAGTATAATCGTGATCGTAGAACGGCAAATTGATTGCTAAAATCGTCTTTTCCTATTTTCATGCCGCCCCGGACTCTATTGCGAGCTGCAGGTCTTACTTGGGTCTTCAAATCTGGAAATGCACAAATTGCTCTCAATGCTCCAGAGGCTCTCGAGAGCCCAAAGGACGAGAGCTTAATCCCTGATCTCGAGTCTTCGAGAGATTGCATCAGCTCCAGGAGTACACCAAAGTCTCTAGAGTACCTCGCTTGCCGAGCTCTCAGCGCTCCCATCAAGAGATTACGACACATATAAATGAGCTCACATCCAAAAATTTGCTTATCCCGGCTCATGAAACAGGCCCCTCGTTTCCAATATAACTCCTCATGATCAAATAGGCTGCGGGGAACAATTGTGCATTTTCTATCGCTACGTAGTATAGGTGTACATGTCTATTTATTTTACAAGGGTACTACGAGGTGGCTTACAATATACGTACGGCCCGCTAATGTAGAAATACAAGCCTACCGAGGCTTCATATCATACACTACCAGCATGCATTCCTGCGAATCGTATCAGCTCATGAGTGTACTAAGCGAGACACGGTTCTGATACGCACCTGGCGACGAATAACCTACTAGTCGGCGAGCAAGCCCAACACACAGCTGCAGTGGCTGCGACAGGGTAACATATCAGTATCAGTATCGGTCCATGGCGCAAGAGTGGCACATACCGGGTGTGGGAAAAGGTCATTCACATTGGCACTCGACTTGCAAAAGTAGGTGGGCGAAGTGGGGGAGGGAGGCCAAGGTGAAGAAGACAAAGTTGGGAAAGGGGCAGGGTTTATATACCCTAAAACCACGACAAACCTTGGGTCTGTCCGTTTCGAGAGCTTAAATCAAACCATACAATGCCCCGAACAGATTTCTGATGCTTTCCATCAGAATTTCGTACCATTGAGCAGTGGGAGGTGATGGGAGCGAGGAGGCCAACTCGTGAGGCTCTGGAGACTCCTGAACGCCACCTGGGCTCTAGAGCATCGTAAAGGAGCCGAAATCTCGACGCAGGACGCGTTTCCAGATGCTTACATACGACTTGCTATAGCTTTGCACGCAGTTGCCGTCTGCAGGATCTCTGGCTACACCCCTGTTGCTTTACTTTTGAATATGGCCTTGGCTTGCTATAGCTCCTCCTTGAGGATGACTGGGATGTGTGTACCACCCGTGTGCGTGTCACCCACTAGCTACGCCAAAGTCGATCTCGGAATCTGGAAGAATCTGGGCCTTGAAACGGCCTTAAGATTCAATGCTATAACTCCGCCGCTGTCAAATCCTTGTTCGCTGAAGATCGAAATTCCCCAGTTGGAGCGCATGCGCTTACGAGATTCCTGCATGCTGTACTCAAGCTGAATTCTGCATCGTCTTTTGGGGGTTCTTTCCCATTCCCAATCATCTGCATTCCAACATGAAAAACACTCGCCGCGACTGGCCTCAAAATTCGCGACCGATTCCGCAGGAATACGCTGGACAGGCTATTACAGCAAGCTTAGCGAAATTCCCAGCACACGCGGCTCCGCACCTTGTTGATTACTATATCTACGGCGGACTGGGACCACCACCCAAGGCTTTGGGCGCAGTAGGAGACATCTACTTCGACTCAAATACAGCAACTGCACCTGAGCTGTATAGCAAGGAACCCAATCTTGACTGGCGCAAATGGTGTGGGCCAGATGGCCTGCAGTCTCATCCGACTTCTGGTGACTGGGTCCTGTGGGCATCTGCAGAAGGCTTTGCGTGGATTTCTCCCAAAACTGCGAAACAGGATGCTCTCGCCCGGGAAGGTATGGGGAGAGATCAGATGATCTTGCAAGCCATGGATTTCCACAAAGGCCCACCCCGCCTTCCGTTGGCGGAGAAGAACCCTTCCAAGCGACAAGCAGAAGGGCCCAATAACCCTAATCCATCCAAACGCCAACAGCAGGACACAGTTTTTCGTCCATGGCAACCACCACTCCCCAAACCACAGGGTACAGTATTTCGTCAGCGGCAGCCTCCTCCACACCAACCAGCCTCCCAGGTGATAGTTACGAATGAGGTTTTCGGTTGCCAACAATGTCATATAGCAATAGATCGTGCCCTAAAGATGGAGAAGCGACTGGTGCAGCTGGAGCAGGAGAACCAACAGCTCGAGAAGGAGAACCAACAGCTCGAGAAGGAGAACCAACAGCTGAAGGGCGAGAAAAAGCAGGAACGGGAGCAGCGAGAGGAATTGAACTTGCTAGTGCCGATCATGGAGAGAGCGGAAAAAGAGAAGGAAAGGGCCACTCTAATAAAGATGGAGAAGGAGCGGGCAGATGAGCAAGCAGCTTATGCGGAGCTGAAGGCACAGCTTGCATCACGTTCACCGTTGGAAACGGCCTGTGCGGCCTTACCTCCACATCTGCAGTGTCTGCACGAACCTATAGTTGCTGGTATGTAATGCCTGTTCAAATGTTTGCCTTTCGCGAGGCACTCACACGTGTGCGCAGCTGCTCTCAATGCATGGCATGAATTGCAGTCGCAGAAAGCAGACATGGCTCTATGTAAGTTCGCAACTTGTCACGATTCACTCATGTTATCCTCACTCGTGCATCCTTCTACTAGTGAAGGAGGTTGCTGTGGCCAAAGCCGAAGAGCACACTCTGGGTGTGTGACTTCTTGCGATCTTTACGTGTATTATTTAACGATCCCACTGTGCTATTCGGATAGCCATATCAGCTGTCGTTGCGGAACGTACCACGGGTAGTTATCCTTCTATCATCTCGCCATACGTTTGCTTGACTTTGTCTTATTTTCTCCTAGCTTTGGAGCAGAAAGAGAAAGAGATGCAGGGCATCACGAGAGAAAAGGAGGTTATAGCAAGGGAGAAGGAACTCGTCGCGACGACCGCGTCGGCGAAGATTGCTCTTTTGGAAGCAGAGACCAGAGATGGTACGAGTGTCACTTCTGACGTGGGATGCAGAGCTAACAATGTGTTCTCATTAGCTAAGGCGAGGCTGTCGGCTTGGTACAGACAAATGGACCTAAATGCTCTCTGGCCGCAGCACCCGTCTGATGCTAGTGGATCATAGCTTCTGTACAAACTTCGATCCACTGTGGTCACTTTTCTTGGAATGTCTTTCCGAAGCTTCAATAACCTAGCTCGAAACCTTTCATTCCACAATGCCATTATATGTGTTGCGCCCACTTGATTGACTTGTTAAATTTCTTCCGTAGGCTGTGGTTTTCATTTAGAGATGGTCGCATACCTGTCGTTCTCACGTCAATCCGTACTTCAAGTTGATAGCTAAGTTACACCCTCCTCTGAATTATTTGTGCTCTTTGATTGGGGCCTCATAAAACCAGATGGCATTCGTGCGCTACGATGGCCAACACACACCAATCCCAGTCGGGTCATCTCAACTGACAGGCAGTGGCATGCATATTAACGCGGGTAGGACGGGGCTGCAGCCTTAAGACCGCGACTCGAGCTACGCACGACATCCACGCGGCGAAAATGATTTCGGACACGCACAAGTAAGCTTGCATCAGGATCCGACGTTGAGGGGCGGGGGCTGTTGATATCATAGAAATGTATGGCGTCAACCAACGTGCACTGCCAGGTCGCCAGCTGGAGCCTTGAGGAATCAGCGCATCAGCACCGTACTTATAGAACGAGGACATGATTTGATGGTTTAAACTCACTGCGATTGTCCATTTCCTGATCAGGTGTCTGCTACATCGCTTCGTATACACAGATCAACTAACCTAAGCAAACACATACAAGAGCTGAAAATAAATACAATGTCCGAAGAAGGGGGAATCTGCGCGTCTTTCTGCGGTGCGCTCCATACCTCATGTCCGTTGATGTTGGCTCATTGATTGTGTGCCTGCGTCAGTAACTTGCTGTGTCGAGAACTGTCAGTCTTTTTGCAATATAAGTGCGCTCCTGCTCCCTTTCTGACCATTTTCCCATTGACACTCACCATTCGCAGAGGCATGGGGCGCAGAGTGTGGCGGCAACGGCCAGCGAGGGTGCCTCCATGGGTGTTTCGATGACGCTTTTAACGAGGATCCGTTTGATGGGCCAGTCACAACACAGAAAGAACAACCGCAACCAGTCAGCGGGATGATGGCTCCATCAGGACAGGGCGCGAGCTCAGGTCAAGATATGACTGAGCGTGTAAATCAGCGAGGAAGGGCAGGGCACGAAGTCGACTCACCATAAGCCAGAGAGATGGAAAGATTGGTAGCACAACTTGTAGGCTTGACGCCGAGAGTGGTTGTTTAAGTTATGGACTATCATGCACCTCTCGGATGCCGTCGGCTAAAGGTCCAACTGACTCTGTTTTCGACAAGCTGACTCACTTCTCACATTGTATTGCGCATATCGACCTCCACGCTACTGAACCTTGATTTTGGATTACGTTCTGAGAGTTCTCGGCCTAAAACCCGGGATGAATTGAGAATGCTCCCTTTGTGATGAGGAAACAAGAAGCATCACATTGTCTATGAAAGGTGAATGCAGAGGTTGATGCTAGAAATTTGAGACTGACTCGGATGATCGAGGAGAGCAAAATTTTCAAGTTCCAAGAAAAGCCCCTCCAAATGTTGCAAACACAACTGTAATCAAAATTGGATGACAGCTTCAAGGACGTGATGACCACAGACCGGATCCAAAGACCAACTTATGCATAGAACGAAGATGTGAAACTTGATTCAAGAGGATCAATTGCTTCCAAGTTGCTGCTTGGTCTTTCAGGAGTCAGAGTCAGACCAAAAAGTTGCCGTTGTCCTTGTGGTGTGACATGACATAGCATGACACACGACGTGACTCAGTGTGACGATACGCGCCCACCAAATCGCGTGTCTCACCCCCTCCACCTCTTCCGCCCTCGTCTTCGCCATCTCCGCAAATATGCCTCCCAAAAGCCCCAAACAGCCCGCAGGCAAGGATATTAGGTCCTTTTTTGGAGGAGGAGGTTCAACAAGCTCGACGCAGGCCAGTCAACCGACCCCGAAACGCCCAGCAGCTACAGTGCGCTCCTCCTTTTCTGTGTAATGAACTTCTGGGGGGCTAACATGATCATCAGCCTTCAAACTCAAAGAAAGCAGCCGCAAAGGAGACGATAGAAATCAGTGAGTTGCCAGAATCTCACGCGCGATAGTCTTTACTAACACGTACGGAGTAGGCGATGGCGATGACGAGTGAGCCGGTCTCAGGTATTCTGAATAAATTGTATGAGCTAACAATCATAGAAACCCAATTCAAAGATCTGCAAAGTGCGCTCTCAATCACATCACATCTTGTGCAAGCACTAATTGTGTCCTCAGACCCACCCCGAAGGCAAAGGCTCCTCTCGAAACAGTATGTATCATATCTCGAACCAAAGTTTCCGAGGAGAACTTTTCTTTATATTGCATTTTCGAACCTCTAGTCTCCAAGGAAGTTGATATCTAAATCCGAGCGCGTCATGGCAATGGACGAAGACTCCGAACCCGAACGCATAGTTGCTCCTTCATTGAAACGGAAGAAGCCCTCTAAGGTCGTCTCGAGCGATGAATCAGAGGACGAGAAACCAAGGAAAAAGCCCACGTCTCCACCGAAGAAGAAAGTCGCCGTCTCAAAGAAACCCTCTGCGCTATTGTCTAGCGATGAATCAGAGGAGGACACGAAACCGAAGAAGAAGCCGAGCTCGCCGCCAAAGAAGAAGGTGACAATTTCTGGATCCTTCACAAAGCCCAAGCCAGTGACCAATTTGAAGAAGAAGGCGGTGAAGGACGAAGACTTTGAGGATGAAGAGGAGAGTGATGACGGCTTTGAGATTGAGCAGCCGGCAAAGAAGAAGCCGTTACCAAAGAAGGCTGCACCGAAGAAGGAGGCCGCGGAGAAGCCAGATGGCAAGGAAAAGGTGAAGGAGGAGGGAGGCGGAGAGACCAAGTCAAAATTCAAGTATGCCTCCCATCGCAGTACTGATTCACTGTCACCAACTAACATCCCGTCTTGTTCACTCAGCTGGGCTGCAGCGAAGGCAGCAAAACTTGCCGGTCCCTCGGCACATGGGTCCAAGGAGGTCCCAGAAGCCAAAGACCCGATGGGCCTATCTGGCCTGACATTTGTTTTTACAGGAGAGCTTTCGTCATTCTCGCGTGACGAGGCGCAGGAGCTCGCTAAGCGTTTTGGCGGGTGCGTTCCATATCTAAACATCTTCCCCCGGTTCAGGTCACTGATTAGGACCTGTTCATGTTTTATCAGTCGCGTGACCGGCCAACCGTCTTCCAAAACTTCCTACGTTGTCCTCGGATCTGACGCAGGTCCTGCAAAACTCGCAGTGATCAAGAAGTATAACTTGAATACCCTCTCAGAAGACCAGTTCCTCGAGCTGATTGCCACCCGGGAAGTAGGGGGAAAGAATGGTGAGGGGTACGATGAGAAAACGAAGAAGAAAATGGAGAAAGACGCGGAGGCCATCCGCAAAGGCGCGAAAGAGCTTGAGCAGCGAGAGAAGCAGGCTGCGAAAGCGGCTGCATCTGCCTCACATCAGCCGGGGAGGCAAGTGCTTTCATGTTCGTGTGCTGAAGCTGCGCTGATGACGCGATGAGAACAGTGCACACGTGAAGGAGGTGGATCCGTCGAGCCAGCTATGGACGACGCGGTATGCGCCACAGAACGTCAAGGAGATCTGCGGGAATAAGGGCCAGGTTGAGAAGCTGCAGAACTGGCTCAACGCCTGGTGAGTGCTGTCTTTTCGCCACCTGCTCATACACTGATCTCATATCTCATATTTATAGGTCAGCAAGTAGAGCAGCTGGGTTCAAGAAGCCGGGAAAGGATGGGATGAACGTGTTTCGCGCGGTGCTCATTACGGGCCCGCCAGGAATAGGCAAAACGACGAGCGCACATTTATGCGCGAAATTAGCGGGGCTCACACCTATTGAAGTTAATGCAAGCGATTCGCGGAGCAAGAAGCTCGTCGAAGTGCGTTTGGTGCTTAGACAGATCTGTGCTATCGCTGACGAGGCAATCAGAGCGGAGTGAATATGGATAATAAGTCCCTGGACGGGTGGATGGGCGGTGGCGAGGTATGTTTTCCGTGTCACAAATCGTGCTTAGCTTGGATTGATTGGATCGGCAGGCGACAAATACCGCAGGTGTGGCCGTGACGGACAAGACGTGTCTGATCATGGATGAGGTAGATGGCATGTCGGCCGGTGATAGAGGCGGAGTGGGCGCGCTCGCAGCGCTAATCAAGAAGACCAAGGTGCGATCGCGAACATTTGATTCTCCTTGCTGGGGTGACCCTTTGGCTTTTGAAACTGCAGATTCCAATTATTTGCATAGCAAATGATAGGGGAGCCCAGAAGCTCAAGCCGCTTACTGCTTGCACATTTTCACTTACCTTCAGAAAGTACGTCTATGCGTGATGTCCGCACTCGTATCAACTGACCCTTTCTCAGACCAGATGCGCAAGCAGTGCGATCAAGAATCATGACCATCGCATTCAAGTCTGTCTTTTTCTTGCTTCATCGCAAGAGGAGCCATGCTTACCATAGATGCAGGGAGAAGATGAAAATACCCGCGAACGTCATCGACCAGCTCATCAACGGCACACAGTCTGACATTCGGCAAGTTCTCAACATGCTTTCAACTTGGAGGCTCTCCAAGACAACCATGGATTTCGATGAGGGGAAGACTATGTACGGCATTCTCTCATCATATATAACTTTTTAGCTGATGTTGAATATTGTACAGGGCGAAGTTGAACCAGAAATCGCCGATATTGACGCCCTTCGATGTGATTAACAAGATGCTTGGGCCGTATATGTTCTCGCCCACGGCACGAGAAACACTAGGGGACAAGATGGAGCTTTATTTCCATGATCCTTCCTTTGTCCCCCTGTTTGTCCAGGCCAGTCAGGTTCAACCCTTATGATTGGCAATAGCTGAACATCTTGCTATAGGAGAACTACTTGAAGACAACACCAGCGCGGACAAAAGGCTTAGATGGTCCCCCAGCAATATTGCGGCAGTTGGAATTAATGGACCAAGCCGCCACTTCGATATCTGATGGCGACTTGGTGGACGCCATGATTCACGGGTAGGCTAATGCACTATCTTCCCCGAACGAATGCTTATGCTCGTTTTGGATGCTTTTAGCCCCGAACAACATTGGGCCCTGATGCCACTCCACTCCGTATGTTCCACCATCCGACCAGCGTCCTGCCTCTATGGCCCAGGCATTGGATTTGGTGGCCCGAACGCCATGGCATTCCCACAGTGCGTCAATCATCTCGAAATATAACTGTGCACTGTCCATCCACTGATTTCCGTCTGACTAGATGGCTAGGACAGAACTCGAAGCAGAGCAAGTTGAATCGGCAGCTGGGTGACGTGCAAATCCGTATGCGGCTCAAGGTGTCCGGTGACAAGTCGGAGATCCGGCAGTCGTACTTGCCCGCGCTACATCCGTACATCGTCAGACCACTCGCAGAAGTTGGAGCCGTAAGTCCTGGCATCTTGTAATGGCATTCTGAACGAGCTAACGCTTGTGCGAGTAGAGTGCGGTCGAGGAAGTTATTGAGCGCATGGACGAGTACTTCCTCTCGAAGGAAGACTGGGACACCATAGTCGAGCTCGGTGTTGATGGGAACAAGGATGAATTGGTGCTGAAAAAGATCTCGACGGCCACCAAGACGAACTTCACTCGCAAGTCAGTCAACGAGTTTACTGAGCAATTCTTGTGCGAACTGACTTTGGTTGGTAGATACAACACCAGCGAACATCCTATCGCATTCCACAAAGCGCAAGACCTCGGCAAGGCACCGAAGAAGCTTGAGGGTGGGCCCGCTCCAGATTTGGAGGACGCATTCGAGGTAAGTCTGGCCTGCTCTACGTGAAGAAATGCGACGTTGACGCCGCTGTTTTGCGTAGATGGATGACGAAGTTCCTGATGCGTCAGACGATGAGAAGCCAAAGAAGGGGAAGGGCGATGACGTCAGCAACGACAAGCTCATTAAGGCAAAGAAGGCAGGGCCAACGAAGGGGAAAGGGAAGGCATAATGTGATGCTGCTGATTCAGTGATTGGCGTCACCTGTGCTGCTGCACTTCTGCTTCATCGGCATGTGGGCTGGCTGATTTCCAAGGTTCTGGGGCTTCGGTTTACGCTTGAGGCTTTGGGGGAAGTGCAAGATCTTTGTATACATTAATTCTCACAACCCATCCTCGCTTGATTTATGCCATGCCACGTTCGTATCTAGATGCAAAGCCATCATTCACAAGTATGAGGTACCTGGTAGGCTGCCTCGAGGCTGCGATCATTCACTTGCTGGACATTGTTGAAACGCTGCGCAGGTATTAAACAGCATTCGAGCCAAGGACCTCTCGGATAAATGTGGTTATGTGAGGGTAGCGGCTATGAACGATAAACACTCTCCTTGATCTTCGAGGAGAGTATTCATTGCACAAATAAGCCATTTAGAGGAGGTATCAATGCCGAACTGCTCTGCTGTCTGGAACCAATAGGCTTTAGGATTTTTGGCTCTGTTTTACGTCGGCCCGCTGCCCAACGGAGCGCCTGCTAGCTGTTCAAAAGAGGGTTCCCGCGTGTTCGCGCAAATCCAGGTCCCGGCGGTTGCTCGTCTAGTGCGATCTGTACAAGTCTGTACACAAGCCTGATCTTATCTTACTTCCGCCACTGTTGAAGACATGGCAATTCATTTCCGGTAGCGGCCCTGGAGGACCCTGGTGCACTTGGTAAAATAAAATCTAGATCGCAGATATGGCCCATCTGAAGCGATAAGAGTTCAAGCGCGCCCAGTGTCAAATGTGGAATTGATACTTTTCATTGTTTTGTCTGTTCGGGATGCTGGCTTGTGCCGGCATATTCTGATATTTTAGTTGTGCAATGGAGGGCGGCGGCGGAAGCATCTTTCGCAATGGGTGTCTGCAGCGGCGTCGAATACACGAGGATCAAATACCTGATTAGAATCCGAAGTACTGATCCTCGCACACGGAGCGCCATCCCACGGGGCAAGGCTGGTTGAATACCGAGTCATGAAAAAGGAACAAGACTCAGGGGCTTTTTGCAAAGTCAACCGGAGGGTGCCGCGTTTGTTGTCCAGCGTGCCGTAGTGCTGCCCTGTCACTGACGACTACCTTCTTCCACCTCTTTACGCGACGACCGGAATGTGTTATTCTGATCCAGTCACAATTATTCTTGTTTTCTACGATGGAGAATGATTCCATATAGTAACGAACTCGCAAAATTTGGCCCGGACCGGCTAGAGGCGTCTATGGCAGCCATCACAGCCTCGAGGCAAGTTGCCTTAGATGGTGGCCGACCTCGTTGTGTGTAGCCTGGACGCCCTGTTCTGACGTCTAACCACGTTGGAAACGCGCGGATACCGACCAGAAGAGCCGTCGCCGCATACTCAAAACCCTTATCCTACGATCGCCGTTGAGCATCTCTTTGTTCTTCCCTCCTTCACTGCTTTCGTCACCCGTACTGCGGGATGTCTAGTCAATCGCCCCAACGTACGCGAAAGATCCAGGCACTCTCGGGTAGCCAAGGTGTGTTTATTTTGTTCCGGATCGGTCACAGGACCGGGTTGAGGCGCTTCTGTTGAAGTACCGCCTTTTCATAAACCGCTGTTTCTTCATCTCCTATCCTTCTGATCGTCTCCTAATTCCCTCAATTACAGGCAATATGCAAAGCCAGCCTCCTCGTGAAATGTCGCCTTCGCCGACGATCCGCAACACCGCCCGCGCACTGAAGACGCAGTCGATGCCCTTAGTGCCATCGGTAATGCAATTGTATAATCAACAATCACTGCCTCTGCAGCAACAAGTACAGCAGCGAGGCAGCCCCACGTCATCGCAGCAGTCCAAGAGATCGCCACCGCCAGCTATAAGCCAGGGCCCTGTTATGAAGATGCACTCGCCTCCGATGCACTCACCCCCAAACAACGGCTCCAACCTTCGCGGTGAAGTCAACCCTGACCGCATGACCCCTCCACCTCCACCCATACAATCCCATAGTCAAACCAATATCCATCAAGTTACCCAGCCCCCAACACTGCCCCAACACTCTTACAGCCAACCGAACATCCACGCACACCCCCGCCCGATGAATCGCATGGTCCCGCCTCAATTCCTCTCAAACAATTTTCAGAGCATGGAAGAGAGCTGGCAGATGACCGAACAGCTCATGGCCGAGTTCGAGCAGGCCCACGGAGGCGGTGGGTCGAACCCTGCTGCAGGCACGTCGGGCGTCGCTTACGCTGGCGGCGCCTCTAGCAGCAGCCTCTCACTGAACCGCGTGCAGTCGCGCACGCCTCCCGCCAATCACAAGGATCCTGTCGGGGACCGCGTGCGCGCTAACGAGCGCATGAGCCCGAAAGAAGTGGACATCACGCGCCGGCGCGAACGCGAGCAGCAGCAGCAGCAGCCCCAACGCACAGACAGCCCCAACAACCGAGGCCGTGGGTCGCAGCAACACTCGCCTCAGATGCAGGACCATTCCTCTGAACCACGCAGCTCCCCGCAATACCATACACCCTTGGGCACGCCTGGTGAGCACCCGGCGGCGAGCTATACCCAGTATCGACAAAACTCGTACCAGGTGCCGCGCGTGCCTACTCCGCCTACGCAGCGCAGGGCGAGCGGGATGTCACCAGATGTGATACAGATGCGCGCCACACCACCCGCGGCGATACAGGCTCGTACGCCGGAAAGGGACCGGTCACTACCTGTGCAGGAGGAGCCTGAGGACGACCACGGTGATCACTGGGGCGATGATGGGCGCGATAGTCGTGCTGATCACCGGGACGACGATGACGACGATACACTTATTGAGCAGGAGAACGGAAAGGGTCAGCATCAGAGCCGGACGGAGGACGAGGAAAGTTATACACCTCGCTCACCGATGGGCATGTTGCCAAGCGAGGACCTCCACAGCGCGCTATATGGGCCTAATAATAGGCTCGCGTCGTTGGGTAAACACCATCGTAATGGGTCTACGGACCAACTGGGCCTGAGATCATTTGATCCTGAGCTCTTCGAAAACATACCACAAAAGAAAGAGGAGACGCGCGAAGCGACCTCAAATGTTGCCAGTGGCCGCCGTGAGGGGTCTGCACCCCGCCATTATGTGCAGGAACCACAGCATCACTCTGCACCCCCGCAGTATTCCAACAGCGAGCCTCCTAGCGATCCTTATTCGCGCTATGGACGCCTTCAACCCCCGCAGATCCCGCATCCTGAGGACCTGCAAAGCTTCTTTGATGATCCTGCTTCTGCGTTCATCCAGGCATATCTCAGCTCGCCGCGGCCGATGGCTCCAATCCCGCCGACGCCAACAAGCCACACCGCTGCGCCATCGCCATCACCCATGATCTCGAGCATCCAGCCCAGTCCTGCTCCGCAGATTGGCTCGCCGTATCCCTATCCATTTACGCATGTTCGTCGCCAGCAGACATACCCAGCCAGCCCGCTGGCCGCATCGTCCAGCTACGATCCCAACCACCCCTCTGTCATCCAAGAGCAGCTCGCATTGCAGATGCAGATGTACGCCTTGAATAATCATGCGCCGGTATCAGAGTCGAACTTTTCTCCTGCGACCACGCCTTATCCTGGGGCATCGTACAATCCGTGGACGTTTTTACAGGCCTCGCGCGCGTTCAACGGGGGGAGAATTGATCAGTCGCATAGCTTGCACTCGAGTCCCAGTCATGAGCCGGTTTCTCTTCCCATGCCGCATCTTCGTGGTCGTGGAATCAAGAAGACAAAGCGTTCGGGGTTGCGGAAGGAACATCACCATGGCATGGAGTTGCCGCCTCGGGTTGAGAGCACCCAGCCACGAGAGACTTCACCTGAGATGTCCTCTGGGGAGGAGACCAGCACCGCCGGTGAAGCTGACGACAAGTATGAGGCTCAAGAGGAAGGGAACTGGGTACATGGCAGGGAGCCCCACGATGACAGCGCCGATTGGGTTGATGAAGACGATGATGGTGAAGATGGTGATCTGTTGGATCTCGAGTATCATCCCCAATACGTCCAGAATGTTGAAAAGAGGCGCAGGAGATGGGAAGTTCGTTGGGAGGCTCTCACTCAAGCTGTAAGCTCATCCACGTCCTCGCAATCATGCAGTTTTCTGATTACATGTTTTAGTTCCAGGCCTTGGATAGACAGACGGACGCTACCCTAGTCTTGATGGCCGCGCCGTCTCATTCGACCAAGCTTCACGCCATAACTTCACGATCCCTCCGACGAGATACTGCGCTGGCTCACTCGCCATCCCTCTCAGAAATGCGATCCGCTTTCAACAAACTCGCTTCGAAACGACGCATTTCTCGCGCCAACAAGCTATCCTTGGCCGATCGGCTTATGGCCAGCTCTGGCTCCTCCACGGGCGGATCCGATGGCAGCTCCGAGCGTGAAGAAGACCTGCGGCGGGCATTGCAAGCTGCGTTAGGAAGCCTAGGTGCCCTCGGAAATATCTATGAACAACGCGAGGCTAGATGGAAGGAGGAGATGCGGCGCATCAGCGACGACCGCGAGACGGTGGAGGTGTTGCTGAAGCAGGCCCTTGGCATCAATCCAGCTCTCGCTAGTCTCTCCCAGGTCAATGGCCACATCAACGGCGTGAACGCCATTAATGGTGATGGAATTGGACATGCCATATAATCCGACTGTCGGGGCTCTTTACAGCACATGACGGCCAGGGTACCCTAAAACCACAGTTTATCTCACTGTACATACTGTACTAATACGCCCCACATATCTACATGTGTTACGATACGAATTTCACTGCTTGCTTCTTCATAACCTTCTTTACTTTTGTATTAGATGATACACTTACTTCTCTATTCGTCTTCTGACTCATTGCGTTTCAAATCTTTTAGTATCAGCACGCCTCATGAATTATACTTCCTTGGATTAGACATATACTCTTCTAGAGTAGATGACTCTGGTAATTCAGTACTATCATCCTTAGAACGCTCAGTGGGCTCGGATCGGTTATCGGATTTCTTCGCCGTGGGCTTCAAATAAACCACATCAGACGCCACATTGGTCGCTGCATGCTATTTCAAATTTACATTTCTTTTTGTTGTCTTTTGTCTGACGAAAGTCACAGCATACATCGTCTGCTGAACCTTCATCATGCTTATCCCGCCACCGAGAAACCACCTGATCATCATCGCTCATTCAGTAGCGTCCTGAATATGATAAGTATGCCAGTTTAGTAGAGGTCCATTGCCAGGTGCACATTACACATGTGTGTTCAGCTGTGGTATCCCACCTCGCCATCTCACGATGCTGCAATATCTCTCAAGCGTCGAGAAACCTTGAAATAGCTCATGGTTATCGACCTGGATTGGCAGCCTCGTCGAGTTATGCCAAACGGATCTTGCCACTGTACAATGTGGAACCAACTCTTCTTGCAATACATTTCACACTGGCACTTTTGCGTTACTGCCTCGCTTCAATGCCTCTCAACGCCTTCATCTTGATTATCTTGGTCCGCCCGCAAAGATCTGTTCAGGCTCCGAAAACCGGAAGTTGCAAATCGGCTTATCGATTGGAAGGTGAGGAGGAAAAACCGATTTTTCCTGCGCGCACATATAGGTTAGCACCTTATTGAAAGTTTGACTTTGTTTAAGACAAAATGTCTCCACGGAGATTGACTATCTAGCCTAAACAGCTTAAAGTTTCCCTTGGCCCTGATCTTCTCTCCAGCCATGCCACAACATAATACCCAAACGCCACTTCAAAAAGACCACGATGACGCTCGCAGCTTCATATATCTCCGCAAGGATTTCTGCCCATGATTGCACATGAATGTATACCCTCGCGACCCCGTCGGGTCTATACGGTGCCGCAATATGTTCGGAAGTGCGTCCGAAATCATATCACCACGATGCAGCTTGCATTTGCCCGATATTTGTGTATTGACACGTCCAGTGTCGTTCTCGTCCCCAAGTATTACTTACATCGTGACGAAAGAACGCCTCGTTGACTAATCCTATCAGTGAGTCTGTGCCATGTACTGGTAGGTCATTTGCCGTGCTTTTTAAGGTTGCTTGTCTGAACGACAGCAATTTTTTTTTGCATTTCATTACCCACTCTCATCGACTTGCAATGTCTTATAGCGAACCTTCTCCACCTGCGAGTGCTTGAATTTTACTTGTTTTACTTTGGCTTTCTGACCTTCACCTTCACAGCTTCGCGAGCTAATGGCTTCGCGCGACATAATCAACCGAGAAATCTTCGCAGATTTCCTTGATATATATGACGACCAACACCATAGAAAGATATCGCAAGAGCTTGTCTTCCTCTATTTCGAGGAGGCAGCCAGTCGCATGGACGAAATCGAAAGAGGCTTGTAAGTGCTCATCACCAGCATGACAATGACCACGTGCTGACTAGCAGGGCAGGTCCGTTGGCGACTTTGCGCCCTCCGCGGAGGCTGCAAGAAGCTTAGGAGACGGTGCCCGACCATTTGGGTTGGTCAAGGTAGTCGCCCTATGCGGCGCCCTCCAGAACTGTCTCCGGTCAGCATCGCCCCGTCGGGAGCAGGCACAAGTTTGCTTCGCTGAACTTCGCAGCGCCCAAAGCGAGGTCGAGGCGTGTCTGCGGCATTGGTATGGTGCAAAATCGTAGACGTTTGACCTTGAATACAGGAACGGTTGGATATGTCTGTGGGTGTCTATATCGTTGTACATAGCTATGTAATAGGGGTCTGGTACCCGATGGACGCGCGGGCTCATCGGTCCGAATTTTTTTCGTGTCACTATGTATAAAGGTTAATCCTTTTCGAGAACCTCGCGAGACCTTGTGAAACGCCTCGTTGTGGGCATAGCACTGATCACGCGTACAAACGCGTACTTTAAGAAAATAAGAATCGAAGTGGCAACATCTATACAGTAGATCTGCACTGATTGTCCCCTGACTGGTATATCATAGCCCGCAGATTGGATATGATTGCGGATTAAGGCATACTTCAGATCTAGATTCAAGCCTCACAAGTAAGGACCTCACAGCCAATCCAAGGACGAGGTACCAGCTCTGCGGTATTTTTTTGAATCGCAGAGGAGGCTCTATGAGTCCCAGTCCCCAACGCGATCTATGAGCCACAATCAAATGAAACAGAAATATGCACGGGTCGGTCTCAGTCATGATGACATCGTGATGGGGACGCTGAGCAATGTTTGAGCAATGTGGCCTGCACGGCAAAGGTACGCACTGCGTCAAAAGAAAAGTGGGCCATGAAAGTCAACATGAGAGACAGCCTTTCGCATCCCTAACGTTTGGATGTTGACAAAAAAAGTGTCTGCAGATAACACCCGGAGTATACGCAGGTTGATCGTCCATTTGGTGTCTGCCCTGGGTGCCGGTGACTATTTACAACTCGGCCCTGCACACTGATCAAGTATGTTGCGCAAATGTCGCGGATGACATCCAAATAACCTACGATGATCGGGACTTGATCAAGGTAAAGTAGGGTAAAGTAGGACCCCTGATTATACCCCCTAATGTTTGTCCAGAGGTCGGACAAATTTTGGCCATTTGAGGCCAAAATGCCTGTCCAAAAGTCGGACAAACTTGTCAGATCCGGAGGAGGCCTGTCTCATGTCGGACAAACTTGGCACAGACGGAATGGTCTTATAGTGGAGTGGTAAACGTGTCGGTTGAACCCTTGCTGGACGCCCTGGGCGGGTTGGCAGTTCGAATCTGGCCCCGAATAGTGACAACCAACAGATTTGACGATTCTCGACGCGCCAGGTGCGCTGCAGCGCTTTTCACGTGATGCGGTTTTGAGCTAATTCTGAGGCCAGATCAGAAATCGGACAAATTTTGGCGATTCGGGGCAGGCCAGTCCGGAATCGGACAAAATCTGCCCTCCAGAGGGCTATTTTGTGTCGGACAAAAAATCAGAATCTCAGGACAAACATCTGGTTGTATAATCAGGGGTCCTGGTAAAGTTGCAGATATGTATTCTATATTGCCATCAGTTATGATTTTTTCGAGCCTTGAAGAGATAGCGGCTCATCTATTTCGGACGAAAGGTTGAGGAACCAACTATACTTACAGCTCGCCAAGATATTTTGGGCCGGGTTATGGGCCTTGTTCGCAGCGAAGTGGAATCTGTCCCTGTATTAGCCTTCGTTGAGCCTTCAACAAGAATATAGCAACCTGAGTCCCTGATGGTCGGGGCGAGCGATGCCAAGTTGGAGTATGTTCCACAAAAGGTCCTTCGAGGAAATTTGACGGAGCGCTAAGTGGGATGCAAGGGAGACAGAGCCCACCCAAGCTCCTGCCTCTTTGGGAATGACAGATTTGTGATGGTAACTGACAGTTTTGATGACAATTACTATAACGGGCCTCTAACTTTCCGCGATAAGTCTAATAGATTGTTGGCCTCTTGTATAGCCTTATGGTGAAACGGTTAAGTCATATTGTGGGCAAATACTTCCTTGCGATGCGGCGGTCGCTCGTTCAAGCCTGCGGGAGCTCACTTAATTATTTTTGCATTTCTTGCCGTTGTGATTTTTCTCTCCCTTCAAGTGGTGTCTTCAGTATAAAGCCTTAGCGTGATTTATCAGTACGTTAGAGTTTGCGTGGTGGAATGCCCTTGCGTGCAATATCCTGCCGAGCGTTAGCGAGGCCGTTAGGGTTAGGTGGTTAGGGGTTAGGGTTAGGTTAGGTGGTTAGGTTAGGGTGTTAGTGTTAGAGGTTAGTGTTAGTGGTAGGATTAGGGTTAGCTGTATATTTATTTTGAAAAGAGGGAGGGAGCTGAAGGAGGATTCAGATGAATAGACTCGCGAGAGCCAGAGGGGCCTGTCCCAAAGCGGGCGCAGTGCCATCAAGGAACTGTCATCCAAAAGAGGCAGGAGCTTGGGTGTGCTCTGTATCCGGATGCAAGAACCCTTCACAGTCTGGGCCTTGTCAGAAACCCATGTCTCAACCAGAAAATAACACATTCTTGTCGACTATGAAAAAAAACCCCTTGCGAGCCTCTGTGCCGGTGCGTGCTTGCTTGAATATGGCTACCAAAGATGTTGGCTCGGAGTCACATATCATGCAAGGTGCATATTGTGGAGTGCTGTTTAATGCCAGCGCGGAGAATATAACAGTCTCGAGGGGATCCGCAGGTATCTGCAGTGCTTTGATCGCGCCGGGTGTGACATAAAAACCAGGGCGGTTGCGGGACGGTGAGTAGCATACAATGATGCATACGAATCGGATATCGTTCGTTGAGGTTCGTTGCTGAAGCTGCGGCAGTCCTGGCTCTTGCGTTGAGCGTCGTGTAAGCAAGGGGAAAACTACGATATGTAGGTAATTTGCTGAAAGCCAGGACTTTATGTAAGCATTGTCAACTTACGCCTCGGCCCGCCTGCTTCCGACCACGAGCCGATCGAGCTCCAAGCTCAAATTGCAGCTCTGAGCTCAGTATGATTATGACTGTGTCTCATACGTGTCTATGGTCTTCCGCTTTACCAGACTAAGATCATGCACTGACCCATCTGAAGACTTAGGCTGATAGGCCTCGATAACTCAATTTGATTCTATGGTTTGAAGGGCAGGTTTCTGGACAAACGAATGTCAACTCGACCGGATCTGTCGACTAATCTCAAGCAGCGTTCTCAATAATGGCGTTTTAGAGTCAACCAGCATTGTCCACTAGTACTTACAGTAACATGCCCAGCATCACATTGCCATATCCCATTTATGAAAATTGCTCAGAGCTGCGGCGCCCAAGCACTGGCCAAAACTCATGGGAGCTGCAGCTGTGCAGATATTAAACTTTTCCGAATGCAATCACAACCTCCAGCTTGATGAGAAGACCACGAGCTGCGCAATGATTGTTCAGAATCGGTTCTGAAAACATGGCGGCAATGGAGTAGGCGGAGGTGCCAGAGGTCCTACTGGTGGTTTTATGGGGTCGTCCCATGAAAAAGCATGACTGAATAGCACCCGCTACTCAAACGACGGGTGCTGTTATACTCCTCTCCACTGAATCATAAGGCAAATGGCACAGCTGACGCGCAGCCTCACTTGAGGGCCTTATAACACGATCCTTCCCTGCAGTCACTCTTCACTCGTTTTTTCTATCCCGCTATGTCTGTCATCGAAACGTACCAGAACGCCGATAACTTAGAAAACGATCCGTCTTCGATTGCTGAGCAGTCCGTGGGCGAAAGCGCCGAGACGCCGAGGAAGAAGCAAATTCGCGCGACGACTACTTGGCACAACAGAGTTCAGGAACAGAAGTATCGCAGGAGTCTCGTGGATTGGGTGTCCGCCTTCGATCTCGGTCCGCCAGAGCTTTATGAGCCTCTGGCAGACAAAATCGACAGAGGACCGGTGCCGTATCACCCAGTCTGGAGAGAAAACCTCTTTATTTTGAAGTTTATGCTGGTGCCTCTGGTTGCCCAGTGGGCCTTGTTGACGTTTACGGGTTAGTCTTTTCTCAATCCTCGCGCTTCTACAAAGCTTACTTCTCGGTAGGCATCAAGCTCGAAAGTGCAATAGCTATCGGCATCCAGTACACAGCATATCAAATCTGGTTTGTCACCTTCGCCATCCACACCGTCCTGCGCGCACACCGCTTCATGGGCGAGTACGGTACGCTTAACGAGCACAAGCGCGGGCGCGACATTGTTCCCGACGTGCACTACAAGAGGCTCCACTACGCGCTCATGATCTTCATCTTTGTCCGGAACATCGGTGTCTTCGTTCTGGGCAAAGACCGCGCACTCAAGCCGAGCTTGAGCCTGTGGAGCCCGGTCAAGGTCGGCCTCTTCCAGATCGCCCTTGACTACTGTGAGTTACATTCGATCATTGCATTCCGCCAGTCCTAACGCTTTGACAGTCTTCTACTTCTACCATCGCTCGACACACGAGTTCGATTCCCTCTGGTTCATCCACCGCCAGCACCACGCGACCAAGTCGCCCACGCCCTTCATGTCCCTCTGGGCGGACGACTACCAGGACATGATCGAGTGGATCATCGTGCCCTTCCTCGCGTACCTGGTTGTCAACTTGACGTTCGCGGAGCTGTACGTCGCCTCCGGATACACGCTTTACGTCGAAGCGATGGGCCATTCCGGTATCCGCGCCTACTGGCTACATCCTCTCCTGGGCAAGGTACTCCAGCCATTCGGGATGGAGCTGGCGATTGAAGACCACGATTTGCATCATAGGTAGGTTGCGTCTCTTTTACATCGTATGCAGCGTTGCTGACTGCACACTTTTGGAAAGACACGGACGTGGCGGTAAGAATTATGGCAAGCAATCGAGAGTTTGGGATGTGCTGTTTGGCACCTGTGCCCCCCGCGAGGAAGAGGGTATATATGCTTCCTCCAAGGGACAGTGATCTTTCATTCTTCTATTTCGACGATTGTATCATATTCGTGTGCCACTACTTACTCTCCAAATGTATGTCCGTGTTATCTACGTTATTTGCCATATAATGCACTGGGCACCAAAACATATGAATTCAGAGAGAGAAATCTTGTTACTACATTGCGAAAAGGGCGAAAAGTGGAATGTACAGTCCAATAGTCACGAGTAGAGTAAAGGTTATCCGACCTAAAATCCTGTTATGTTAAAAAGTGGATACTTCAGCTCAAGCTGACCAAGATAGGAGATAGCGTCCTGTCTGTACGTGTCCTGTGACAGCTTCAAAGGGGTGAGGCCGTCCAAGAATGTCATCAGCGTCGGAGATTGTGTCGTGTATTGCGGCCAATTCAAGTCGCCGCCACCGTTGGGATTGAGGTTAACAGCGAAGCGCACGACGTAGTTGGTAAGGTCATCGCCTAATTTGTATTCCCCCGTGGTATCCGACGAATGGACCTGGTACACGAAATAAATCAGAAAACGGCGTATCAGCTGGTTTAAACCAGTCTCACCGATCC
>JACXVL010000510.1:0-32842 GCA_014898675.1 Athelia sp. TMB
GGTCAGCACCGGTCTTTGAAGTCAAGGGGAAAATCACGCACTTCCTGCAGACACGCAGCGACGACGGAGTCAGCGCCGGTCTTTAAAGTCAAGAGGAGAGCCACGCACTACCTGCAGACGCACAGCGACGAGGGGGTCAGCACCGGTCTTTAAAGTCAAGGGGAGAGTCACGCACATACTGCAAACGCACAGCGACGAGGGGGTCAGCACCGGTCTTTAAAGTCAAGAGGAGAGCCACGCACTACCTGCAGACGCGCAGCGACGACGAGGTCAGCGCCGGTCTTTGAAGTCAAGGGGAAAATCACGCACTGCCTGCAGACGCACAGCGGCGACAGGATCAGCGCCAGTCTTTGAATCAAGGGGAGAATCACGCACTTGCTGCAGACCCACAACAACGACGGGATCAGCGCCGGTCTTTGAAGTCAAGGGGAGAATCACGCACTCCCTGCAGACGCACAGCGACGACGGGGTCAGCACCGGTCTTTGAAGTCAAGGGGAAAATCACGCACTTCCTGCAGACACGCAGCGACGACGGAGTCAGCGCCGGTCTTTAAAGTCAAGAGGAGAGCCACGCACTACCTGCAGACGCGCAGCGACGACGAGGTCAGCGCCGGTCTTTGAAGTCAAGGGGAAAATCACGCACTGCCTGCAGACGCACAGCGGCGACAGGATCAGCGCCAGTCTTTGAAGTCAAGGGGAAAATCACGCACTGCCTGCAGACGCACAGCGGCGACAGGATCAGCGCCAGTCTTTGAATCAAGGGGAGAATCACGCACTTGCTGCAGACGCACAGCGACGAGGGGGTCAGCACCGGTCTTTAAAGTCAAGAGGAGAGCCACACACTACCTGCAGACGCGCAGCGACGGTGAGGTCAGTGCCGGTCTTTGAAGTCAAGGGGAAAACAACGAACTCTCTGCAGATGCACAGCGGCGACAGGATCAGCGCCAGTCTTTGAATCAAGGGGAGAATCACGCACTTGCTGCAGACGCACAGCGACGAGGGGGTCAGCACCGGTCTTTAAAGTCAAGAGGAGAGCCACGCACTACCTGCAGACGCACAGCGACGACGGGGTCAGCACCGGTCTTTAAAGTCAAGAGGAGAGCCACGCACTTCCTGCAGACGCACAGCGACGACGAGGTCAGCGCCGGTCTTTGAAGCCAAGGGGAAAATCACGAACTCTCTGCAGACGCACAGCGGCGACAGGATCAGCGCCAGTCTTTGAATCAAGGGGAGAATCACGCACTCGCTGCAGACGCACAGCGATGAGGGGGTCAGCACCGGTCTTTGAATCAAGAGGAGAGTCACCCACCATCTGCAGACGCACAGCGACGACGAAGTCAGCGCCGGTCTTTGAAGTCAAGAGGAGAGTCACGCACTTCCTGCAGACACACAGCGACGACGAGGTCAGCACCGGTCTTTGAAGTCAAGAGGAGAGTCACCCACCATCTGCAGACGCACAGCGACGACGGGGTCAGCGCCGGTCTTTAAAGTCAAGAGGAGAGCCACGCACTTCCTGCAGACGCACAGCGACGACGAGGTCAGCGCCGGTCTTTGAAGTCAAGGGGAGAGTCACGCACATACTGCAAACGCACAGCGACGACGGGGTCAGTGCTGGTCTTTGAAATCAAAGGGAGAGCCACGCACTCGCTGCAGACACGCAGCGACGACGGGGTCAGCGCCGGTCTTTGAAGTCAAGGGGAGAGTCACGCACTTGCTGCAGACGCACAGCAACGACGGGATCAGCCCCGGTCTTTGAAGTCAAGAGGAGAGTCACGCACTGCCTGCAGACGCACAGCGATTGCGAGGTCAGCGCCAATCTTTGAAATGTAGGAGAGAGTCACGCACATACTGCAGACGCACGGCGAGGATGTCATGATTACAGTGCTTAATAGACAGAAGGCAAGAACATACATGTTCCACTGAGTCCTGGATATTTCACACCTTGAGATTCAACACTCGTCGTGCATAGGGAAATGTGCATACCATCTGCAAGCTCAGGCTTCAGTACGGGCTTTGGAGAAATGCAGGTGTCCTCACTATCTATATTTATTCATCTATCGTGCTGAGTCTCAGTTTCGGTAGAATAAGCAGGCGACGTACGTCCTGTCCGCGTATTTTTACCAGTTAAAAATTCCGGATAATCATAAAGGCTCAATACGTACCATCTGGACAGTAGGCAGTTCATCAAAGCACGTGAAGGACACAATGAACATACCTCGAGTTTCGTCTTGATATTTTCAACAACCAACGCAAGGTCATCCCCGCTTAACTGCTATGAAGTCAGTTTGCGACCAGAATTTGCAAGCGACAACAATACCCTGTATTTATTACTCAGTTCAGCGAGCTGAACCTCCACCTCCCGTCTGAACAAGCCTAGTTCCATCAACGTGTTGATCCAAGGTTCCATTACCTGCAAGGATGAGAAATCTTTCAAGATACTGGAGAGATCATAAGAAGCTCCCGTGGTGTTGTGGGCATCCTGCAAATGGCGAGGCCAATATTGTGCAGCATATAACTCCTCTGCGCGCTCTGGAAGCACGTCTTGCTTTAAGTTCCTCTGCAAATGCTTTATACATCCGACAGCGATCGTTGCATGAGCCACTGGAGGGTCAATGAAGAGATCCTTGGACCGAACGGCATCGACGAGGAAGTCTCTAAGCGACGTGTGATTGAGCTGAATGGGTGTGCTGTCATCGGAAGGAATGTTAATGATAGATTGAATGGGCATCAGTGCATGCAACACATCCTGAACGTGAAGCTCGAGGATGGCTGCGAGCATTTCGGCTGATGGCTGCTTGTAGACAAGCATGAGGGTCGTAAGCACCCGGCGGAAGCAAACGATCTCGGGAACAGCCCTGATGACCTGGTCGTACAGGGGGTCGAGGCCAGCGTGCATTTCCAGAACACTCTCCAGTTTCCGATCTGGCGGGGCCTTCCCATCGGTGATGAACTTGACCAAGGTCGATGCAAAGATGAATAGTCCAGATGACTTGTTGACAACGCCTTCTAGCTTCTCTGGGGAAGGCCAAGGGAAAGTGATACCAGGAAACAGGCGGGGATTGTCTTTGAAGATCTCGTCGAAACGGGCCCGCAAGAATTTTTCGATGTCCGTATGAGCATCAAAGTCCTCTAGCCGTATAGGATTTGTCACGAGCACGCCAGGCTCTTTCGAGAAGGCTTTCCGAATGTGCTCTTCGCG
The DNA here is from genome assembly GCA_014898675.1 of Athelia sp. TMB. NCBI lineage: Eukaryota > Fungi > Basidiomycota > Agaricomycetes > Atheliales > Atheliaceae > Athelia > Athelia sp. TMB. The sequence continues at coordinate 3,200 of JACXVL010000510.1, forward strand.
CCGGCTAGCCAAGAGCCAAAGAAGCGGCAGGGGCTCATGGGAGCAAGCATCTGCGAGAACGGTGATGAAATCTTGCACGAATTGCTGATCGTTGCATTCGTCAAGCGCATCGATAATAACGAGAAATCGAGGGCGGGGAAGATTTCCACGAAGGGCCATCAGAGGTTGAAGGATGAGCGTATGAAGCTGGGTGGTGGTCGACTTATGAGGAATGGTAGGATCGTCGCGGAGGGCCTTTTGGATGAGCGAGTCGACCCCGGGGATGCAGGTCGCGATTTGAAAGGCGAGAGTAGTAATAAAGTGATTGAACTCGCTCCGCTGTCCTGCGCCACGAAGGAAGAAGAAACTGGCTGCTAATGTTCCGTCCCTCGCACAAGACTCCGCAACGGACTGTAATACGGCAGACTTTCCAGAACCCGCAGGGCCACTAAGCCAACACATTGAGCTCGCATTCACTTCGACCTTCCACCCCAAGATTGTGGCGATGACGGGCTCCCGAGTGCCATCGAGGCATCTCGTTCTAGTGGTGCGACTGTTGTAGGCAGCATCCGGGACGACGAAGTTTGGAAACAGGCTCATCTGCCCGTGCGCTGGCAAATCCAATGTCATTGAGGCTTCGGGAGATGAAAGGGCCAATATCGTACCTGTGTTGTAGTGATTCTCGATGTGATCACCGTTGTACATGTTCCCGGCTATGTTCTTGACATCTCCCGCAGCACCTGTAGTGTAGAAGCTCCTCTGAGGCAGAGTGATATGAGATCTGAGACAAAATCCAGCGAATCGCGACGTACGGGGGATGGATCCGGCGGCTGCTGGGCTTGCATGTTAGCCATCTGGTCGATTAACAAGGTTTGAGAATCAGGATATGCTTCTGAAATATGGATGTCAGTCTGAGTTTTTGACCAGATTGAACATCGTCTTTGCCTGATTGAGGTAGATTTGCGGTTCGAACAGTCGATGGAGTGATCGATGAAAAGGGACTTGTTAAGCGCTGTAAGCATGCTGTTTATAGCCTTCACCGCCACAGTCCAAATCCGGATCTCTGTCTAATGCAACGTTAGAAAGGTAAGGAGAGACACCGGGCGAGCTATTCAGTGCGGGAAGAACAAGTTAAAGGATGGTGGCAGACATCCATTTGAGAGTCTAGGACGTGAGCCAGTCTGGGATACGGTAGTGTTAGAAAAGTGGAGGATCGATGGCAGAAAATGAGGAGTTTAAAAATAAAAGTACTGTGAGATTCGAAAGCGATGAAGGTGAAGTAGCACGCATAGAGCCTAAGGTGGGGCGCATCGATGTCAATCCTAGCTGCTAGCGACGCAAGATCAGGCTTGCTGGGAACGCCCGGGCCCCCGCATGCAAGTTCTGTCCTACGGCGAATTTCAGTAAGCAAAGGATTAGGAGATTTACCATGCCGATTCAAGCACTCCAGCAAACGAGATACAGAACCGAGGCAAACCTGACGGGAGAATTCACAGCAGACGCGGGGTCAAATCAACGAACAAGGGCGTACGCGTATTGGGGGAAACAAATGCACGAAAGGCATGTATAATTTGAATGCCAATGTTGAGGTCAGCTTGAAAAGGCTTGAATTCAAATCTTCGTAATCGTGGTCAATTCAAGAACAAAGCCAGAGGTTCTCAGCTGTTGAGGTAGCCAGCCGAATCCCGATTCCGTTTACTCACGTTACAGCCGGATAACCCCGCAGGCCCAGTGCGTCATAGCGCTCCCCATTTCCAGGCACACGTCTATTGATAGCTCACACGACCTTCATAACGCGACCCCCTCCTCTTTCCTTCACGGACACACGATGTCCTCCAGTCTCACCGCAGTCCTCCTCGGTGCCCTCCAGGGCACCCTCGCCGTCCTCCTCACCACCTACGCTGGCTACCTCGCCGCCTCCCCCCGCTTCGCCCTGCTCGACCGTCCCACCGTCGCCCGCATCTCGCGCATAGGCTCTTCGCTCTTCCTCCCCGCTCTGATCATCTCGTCGACGGGCCCGGAGCTGACGGTGGCCTCGATTGCGCGCCTGTGGATCATCATCGTGTGGGCAGTTCTCAGCAGCGCGATCGCGCATGGGCTCGGGTGGGCAGGGCAGAAGGTGCTGGGACTCGAACACTGGACGATCCTCGCAGCCGGGCGAGCGAACAGCAACGCTCTTCCACTCCTCTTGTTGGAAAGTCTGAAAAGCACTGGCGTGTTGGACATGTTTGACATGGAGGGAAGCAACACGCTCCAGCGCGCACGGACCATCGTACTGCTGAACTCAATCGTGTATGCCTCACTCTTTGTTCATTCTTAGCATACGTTAACATGCATGCAGGCAGGAAATCATCACATTTGCCCTCGGCCCGCGCTTGCTCGCCATGGACAGCACCAAGCCCTCGCGGCCAGACACCCCCGACGACGCCCTCCGCCCCGGCGCCGTACCGCACGCGCTGGGCCTGCCCACCGTCCAGGACCACGAGCACGTCGGGCTCCTCGACGACATCAGCGACGACGGCGAAGAAGACGACGAAGAACGCAACATCCACGGCGCCGCGGACCGGCTTGCGTCTGCAGCCCCACACGCCGTCCCAGCGAAGGCGGCGCGGGTCCTGGGCATCGAACGCGCGGGGAAGAGTGCACCGGCGAGGCTCGTGAAGAAGCACAGTGCGAAGGTCTGGTCCGCCGCGAAGGCGTGGATGAACCCCGCGCTCGTGGGCGGGATCGTCGCGCTGATCCTCGGGGTACGTGCTCCTTCCATGTTTCCACGCCAACGACTCGTGCTGACGCTGATAACGTGTAGATCGTTCCTCCATTCCACTATGCGTTCTTCGCGAAAGAAGGCGTGTTCACGCACACGATTACAAAGGCGGCCGAGAATCTAGGCGGGCTCTTGTGAGTCTTTTCTTCCTCTCTTAGCGTTCCGGGTATGAATGCTTATTCCTTAACAGCGGCGCCCTGCAGATGTTCACGCTGGGCGCGACACTCGCGCTGACGCCGTCGTCGCTCAGCGCCAAGCCTACGATCTGGGTCTTGCTGGTGCGGTACGTGTCTTTGTTTCTTCGTGTCTCGTGCCGTCTTCGATCCGTTATCTCCGTGCGGCTGAGTTTTGCCCCGGTTCGACTTTGTTCATTTCTATGCCACGATGGTTTCATCTCTGCCTATATGCTCCTTGCTTTCGTTTCTACTCCTATGAATTGCTATTCGCGTACATCGAGTTTGCTTTCGTGCCGCATCTTGTATATCACGAGATATATGCGCTCAATTTACACGTTTTCAGCTCACCCCTTTTCTTTCGTATATTGGTTCAGATTTAGCGCCCTCGCATGCCCAGCAGCACCCACATATATTCTCTTATCTTTCTTGCGATGGAACCGACGATTACTGCGTTTAAGGCTGGTTCTTTCTCTAATTCCAGGTACCCTCAGGCCCCTCTGTCCTGCTATTGCTCAGCGTGGCACAGCCAGTGGGCGTCGACGAGGGCCCGGTCGCGGACTTCCTCATAGTGACGTACCTCTGCGCGCCGGTGATGGCTTTCGTCCCGCTCGGGATGCAAGTCGTGGAAAACGTGCAGGCGCGCTAGGAGAGGGTTCGTGTACTTGTATCTCTGTGGGCTTAATTTGAACTATTATATATATTTGTACTGCTACGGGCATTGTGTCTTGGTGTGCTGAGCCAGCTGCCCGTCGATGTTTGCATCAGCTGCATGTGCGCGAGCACCACGAGTATCTGCGGTGGGGAGACTCCCGGCGATATTCGACTGCAGACTCGTCAACATCAAGCTTGAGCAACTGACATTGCATCCCCATTCCTTCCGCATATATCCCACTATGCGTTTCTCTGTTGTATCTTGCGCTGCTGTACTCGCACTCGCCGCCACCATCAGCGCGCTTCCCGTCAGCGACTCCGAGCTCGACAAACTCCTGAACAATGGCTGCTATGACCAAAAAGCGGCCTTTGGCTGATGGGATCGGGACATCGCGGTATCCACTTACTCTGAACGGGGCGCTGTTGGATTCGTGACCATGAGTTCAAGGAGCGTAAAAGTTAAAAATGAACATACTGACGAGCCACTCGACGCAGCACGGGACAAGATTCTGACATAATATGGTCGGTTCGCGGGTCGTCTCGTACAGGTCGATCTACATTGCCTTTCTGGACCTTGAATTCGGGTAAGCAATATGTAGGCTGGTGGTGGATGGCATTGCTTCTGCCATTCTCAGGCTGAGCGCCCACAAGCTCAAATACACCGCACACAGAAACCGTGGCCGATACATGTACTCGAGGACAGCGCGCGTCTCCACATGCTCGTGCTTTACATTCCTCGTAGACACCGCCTCTCCTGGAATCTGCACACGATCTCTGCCTGGACATCTTCACGCGACGGACACACCCCAAGCCTATTCAAACGAAAGGATCAGTTCGCGGTCGAAGCGGATGGCGGAGACACGCACATCATCGGTGACCGTCTCAGGCCGCACTTAGCGCAAACAGAGCTCGAGCAAGAGCACAACCACGCCGAATGGGATGAGGTCAAGCAACACGGCGTTGGGCACTTCAGAGCGCGGGCTCCGAACCTGTGGATTGTACGTGTGTGAGCGTGGGATTTGGTTAGGTGCGGTAAAGGTGGTGAGATGGATCATGATCGCAGCGGCAGGGGAGGGGATAAGGGAAAGGGGAATGTCATACGGCGGGAGTGAAGGGGGCAGGATGAACACTGACATGGCACTGATTTGGGAGATCGCGATGTAGGCGCCAACCACATGCCTTGAAAGCTGAGTGATGAACTCGGCAGGCAGCTTCGCCAGTTCGTAAGCGAGTTGAACCTGCGTGAAGGAAGATGTCAGTGTTTGCTCGTCCACATACAAGGGGAGGTCAAGGAGTGGAGAAAGAAGGCGAAGGAAGGATCGGAGCTTACCCACTGCGATGCCCAGAACGTCCCCAAAGTTGCACACGAAGAGGAGAAACGCGAGTGCCCGGCCAGCGAGCGACGGCGGGAGCGGTGGAGGTACGGGAAGACGGTGTCTAGGTAGCAAAGGGCGACGTCGATCGGTGAGCGAGTTCGGCTATCAGAAGACATCGTATTAGCAGGGGTGAAGCAGAGAAGGGGACAGGGGAACACGTACATCAATATCCACCTATATGCGTGGGAGTTCCCACCGACAAGGGACATGAGGCCAGAACCGAGTGTATTAGCACTGGAGATGTGTATGAGCAAGGATCCGTACAAAAAGCGCTAAGGGAGGACGGAAAAGAAGTGAAAACAGTTGAGAAAGGGAAATGGGGGAGGGAGAGAAACGGCGACCTACCTAGTCACATTTGGAGGCCAATCGTCCGGCCGACAACCATCGCAAATGGCGTCGCGACGAGCGCGACGCTGGAGAAATCAATCGTAGTCCGTACTGCGCCGAAGCTCTACATGGACAGGCTAGACGTATAGAGCTGGTAGTAGAGCAAGCCGAGCGCGCTGATCGCGAGTGAGCCCGTCGCGGCGACGCCGATGAACGCAGTCTTGGTCATGAGCGCGAAAGACACGATAGGGTGCTCGGCGACCTAGATATAGGGCGTTCACTTTGATACATTAGTAGAAAGTGAGGACACGTACATATTGCTCAAGGAAGAAGCTTATGATGAGTCCAACTGATCGATGATGAGTGGTGCGAGGGCGTGCACGTCAGTCCATGGGTCGCCCTGCCCTCCCCCATACGAATCTCAGAGTGCCTAGTGTGATGTTTAGATGAAGATCCCGTTCCCGCACCAGTCCATCCACTCCACTTGTGCCCTCCGTCCTCCCTCTTCCGGTGGTGTACGCAAGTCGAGATGCATGCCGGTATGGACGACGACGGTGGTGGCGAGCAACAAGTTGAGGTGGAACAAACCTGTGCCAGTTCGCCGCTGCCAGCGCCCCGCCAGTGACATACCCAGTCGCAGATGCGACCGCCCGCATGCTCGAAGAACACGAGGATGACCCCAGCGCCTTGAATCGCGCAGCTCGGGAGCATGAGCCAATGAGGAAGATGGAGCGCCGGTCGAAGATGTGTGCATCTTCACTTGTCCAAGGGATGAATGCCGTCGAGGCGATACAGTATGCGTTGCCAATCCAGGCAAAGTCTTGGGGGTGCAGGGCGATAGCGGAGGATGGGAGAGCCGTCGCGCTGGCTGTGAATAGGATATGCCATGTTAGTGTGAAATAAGGAATGAGATGAGGTTGAGTACGCACCCGTGAGGTCCAGGGCCGCCAAGAATGTCACGACTAGCAGATATACAAAATCATCCTGAAAGGCCCCCGGAAGCTCCCCCTAGGGTCTGTCCGAAAAATTTCTCCAGATGGTCCTCAAAAATGCAATGTTTCAGCCAATCGAGCCTCAAAAATGCAATTTTCGGACAAAGGGAGTCACGTGAGGTATGTCCAAAAAACAAAATTTCGCGCCGCTAGCGCGGCAGGCCACCAGAGGGCGTGCTCTCCCTCCTGTATCATCCCTGGTACTGCTATGAGTCTATTCCCAATATATAAGAGTCTGTAAAATCCGCCATAGCTCTCACGACGCAGCTACAACCTTCTTGCCACCCGGAATCTTGATCTTGGGTAGTTCTTGGAGTAGTGCTTTCCCTGCCTGTCGAGACCGGTCTGTCTGAGAACCAGAATACGGCCTGATCCTGTTGATTTTGTACTAACATAACCTATAGATAGCAGAAAATTTGCCGGCCTGCGGCCTCAAAAATGCAATCATCGGACAAAGCCTCGCCATTTCGGGGCTTTTCTCGCACCAAAATCTGCCCAATCTGGGCCCTCAAAAATGCAATTTTTCGGACAGACCTTAGGGGGAGCTTCCGGGGGCCTATCCTGAACCGAAAGTCTTTTGGTGCTTTCTCTTCAACTGGCGCGTGTGTCGGGGAATTCGAGCCACACTTTCAATGACTTTCATGTGTTTGCTGGCTTGGTGAGCAGACATTCCAGAAGTGTACGGGGAGATAAGACCCATTAAGTGAACATTGTGACGACTAAGTACCAGTGGGTCAGGGCGGGATTAATTCGGGTCCAAACAATGAGTGTTGGTCATCATTTTCCACGGCTCGAACTGCTTCGTTTGAAGCGACAGGCATATTGCATCCGAGAATTCCGTTGACGGCACCTAATCTCAAATTCTTTCGCGAGCAATTTACGAGCATTTGATCGCCGGTACCAGGATGCTTTTTTTTCTTCGTACCAACTGCCATCTGCTTGGCAGCTGCCTGACCATAGCTTGAATTCTAAGCATCAGGTATGTATATATCCTGCTATTTATTCCGCGAGATGGGACTCTGAGAGAAAGTACTCATCATAAGGTCTTGTACACGTACTGTAACGCGGCACGCAGCCATGGCGAATAGAGCTCAAAGGCCGCGGATCTTCCTTTCCCTCAAAAAGGTATGCCCATATCGGCTCAGAAGCGAGAAAGACGTCCCCAACTTGGTCAAATGGCCGGCGGGGTTATGGAATGCGCGACGCGTCCTGTTGACAGAGGCACTAACAGTCAATTCATTTATTTTAGGTTACCCCGCGCGCGCATTATCTCAACGCGGCAAAGCGGCGAAGTCCCCGCGAAATGCTTAATTTTCTCCTCACCTTCAACCACATTCACAGTGTACGTCGACTCTTGAAAAGCATTGAAAGCTGTGGTCTATTGCTACGGCTCTACACTCTGGGCTTTGTTGAGCTTCGCCGACTCGCCTGACAGGTGCCTCTGAGACTGCGATTGCATCCAACGATACCGGAGGGCTTGTTTACATCGTCTTTGTCCTCGAGAAGTGGGCAACACTCTTTCAGGCGCGAGGCGAAGGCAGCTGGGTCTAATGGTACCAGATCCCGCCTTCGATCGGTTCAATTTTTATAGTCCTCGAAAACCGATAATAACCGTCATAACGTTCACGGTGAGCGCTTCGTTGCGAAATGGCGTACCTGACAGGCATCTGATCCGAAGCCCAACAGCTGTACGTATACGATTGGTTACTTTCCGTTTCGGAGGAGATCGAAATTGTTTCGAAAGGTGGATTGACCTGGTCGATCGCCGCCTACTTCCTCTCGCGGTGCGTAGCTATTTCTCTCTAGGTTGACCTCATAAACTCACGCACATCCCAGTTTCGGCCTATTTGGCACTTTATTTTTCTCTTTGATATTTGGCGGCCAAATACTCCCTCCATTTGCTAAGGAGTGTCCCAAAACCCGCATACTTATGTCGGTATGCGCCAACATCGCGGGGGATTCCTCTGCGTATCTGTTTTTCCTCCGCGTCCGCGCGATATATTTGAGATCAAGTTTTATCACGCTTGGCTTCGGTGCTCTCTGGCTTTGTCTAGTTGCGATGCACATCGTGCCAGCCGTGACGGCTCACCCTAGTCAGTCCGTTTCCATCTTAGCCACTTTCGAAAACCTAATTGACATTCATCTAGCGCAGCTTTCCGAGTATAACTACTGTAAATTAGGACATGCCCAGCTGCCAATAGTCTCAATATTCGTGTACGACACACTGGTCTGGCTCGCGATCACGCACCGTCTAGCGGCAGACTCTTGGACCGGCTCAAGCTGGCGCTCTCGCTTTTTGTCTATTATCCACGGCGAAGGCCTTCACAGCCTCTCCAGGGCCCTGATGCGCAGCGGACAATTTTATTACCTGTGCGTGTCTATAGTTCGAGCTTTTAGAACTTGATTTCGCTAACCATGAGTAATATAGCACGAATATCGCCGCATATTTTGTTTATCTCACAATAGCACTCTCGCAGAGTGTCCCTTCGGGTCTGGCGGGTGGCTCTACGACCGCTTATACTGCCTTCACGAACATGATGGCGTGCCATGTTTTTCGCGGTGTAGCGCTCGGAAGTCTGGAGGACACCCCATCGCAGCTAGGAATAACCACCACTCGAATCGCTGCTGCCCTGCAGCTAGAGCCACTTCCGCTGCGGCGGGTGCCCGATGAAATATACGCCAGCCGGTATTGAGAAATCTACATCCTCGGGTCTGAATTATGTATAAACTTGAACCATAAAGCAATAATAAATTCCTACTGTACTATTTCCCGCTAGTTCCTTTACTTAGATTGAGAAGCGAGATGATTGAATGTTTTGGGGGACCGTCGGCTCGACCAGCTCGGATGATCCGCCTCCGGGCCGTACGGGTCCACCGTAGCCACCAAGAAACGACCGAGGTGTGCATGTGAGGCTTGATATTCGGTGGGATGTTGTGAAAGCAGCACAAAGATTTCAAGCTCTTCAAAAACTCTTCTCCAATCCGCTGCCAAACGCGAAGACAAGAAGCAAATGGCACAAAACTTGCAGTCCAATGTTGACACGAGCATTCAGATGTGTGGTATCATCATTAATTCATTTCATGCGACACAAATCGAATAGTATGCTTGTAAGGTAGGTATGTGTGTAGTGCTTGAATGCGAATCCGTGTAAAATCTAATGCCAGTGTCCAAAATGCGTTCTATAGTCCGATTATAAAGTGACTCCCCAATTTAATCTCTTAACGGCGGGCGGGTGCGGGAGTCGGCATAGCAGGAACCTTGACCATCTTCTCCTGGCTGAGGTCACGCTTGACGGCGCCACCTGTGATGGTCGGCAGGGACTTGCACTCCGATGACGAAGCCACGGGGTGCGCAGAGGGGGTGGGCGAGGTACCCTGGTGCCAGGTGGACGTGCCGTAGATGCCCATGGGGAGATCGTTGTCGCCCTTGCAGGACTCGAACTTACCCTCCTCGTAGTTGGCGGGCATGTTCCAGTCGCAGCCCATCTCTGTAATGAATAGAATTTAGTATATACAAATGCGGGAGGAGAATGTGACGGACCGTCCCAAATGTGACCACAGTTCTGCTTGGCGTTCGGGCCAGTGCAAGCACGGAAGCAGAATTGCTTCTCAGAGATGAAGGAAGTCCACTCGTGGTATTGGAGCTATCGTGGTATCGAGATCAGTACCGAGCAGGAGGAAATTTAGTCGAAAAAACGCACGTTCTCCGAGAACGTGTTTCCGTACACGAGCCCGCCAATAGGGTTGCCGTTCCCATCAGCGCCGTGGGGGTCGAGCTCGCCTCCATAGTCGCCCTTCTTGACGTTGATCTTGGTGAAGTCACCGGTGCCAGTGACCTGCACGTAGTCCTTGGTGGTAACCCAGTGCACACCAGTGAGCGTACCCTCAGGCATCACGCGCGTGCCGCGGCCGGACTTGACGCACCACGAGACCTCCTCGCGCTCCGTTTCGCCGATGGCGCCGTTGGGGTTGGGCGGCGCCCAGAGACAGAAGTCGTCCGCGTCGTTGAGGTAGACGGTCTGGCAGGTGGAGGACTGATCGGATGTGGAGCCGCAGTTGTTGATGCCAGATTGGCCAACCTCGGACTTCTGAGGGAGGTTGGAGTACCTGTATAGTAGCGTGTTAGACGGTATGCATGGACGGAAAGAGCACAGGACGTACATGTAGCCCATGTCCCAAGTCTGGTTGGGGATATCGTAGCAATCCCAAAGCTGGGCAGCGTTGCCAACAGCCAAGCTGCCACCGGACAGATCAACACACTTGTTGCCGTTGGTCCACTTGATCCTTGAAAACATATAATGTCAGTATCCTGAGCGGGACTAGAAAAAAATGAGGGGCGAGCGTACTGGTTCTGGCCCCAAGGGGTGTACTGGAACTTCTGGAAGCTGCTCGAGGTGCAACTGCTAACTTGGAGCTTGTTTCCATTGGCGGTGTTGCCGCCAGGGATGGTCAGACACATGGCGCCGTTGTGCAGCTGAACTTGTCCGTTTTTCCATGTCCACTCCTGGTCCGATCCGCCTTGAGTACAGAGAACATCAGACTCTACAGCGAGGGTCTCCAAAAGAACGCGTACCAGTGCATTGCGCGAGAGTCACAGGGGATCCCGACTTGTTATCAGCACGGAGGCACTTCGACGCATCAGAACCCGCTATGTTGAAGAGTCAGTAATGGATCAAGGTGTTCACTCGCAGAGATCTTACCTTGCATAAGGAGGGCGCCTTGGTATGGAGGGGTGGTCGGCGTGTCGCTGGCAGCGGCGAGCGTGACAGCGGCGAGGACCGACGCAAGGATAGAAGTTTTGGCGAACATTTCGAGCAGGTAGGGTAACGAAGGTGTGTGTAACAAAGGAGCGTATAATGTCAACTACGACAAGTCGATGAAGGGAAAGTTATAAGGTCTGGGGAATGTGGAGGGGATGTTGTGGTCTTTATACAGCACGCCAGCGAATTCGAAGCCCCCAAGCGAGGAGACTAGCGGTGGCATTTAGGTAAACGTCGGTCACAGCACGCCGGTCTAGACTATGTCTTCTGTCGACCCTATCCTGCTCGCAATCCTATCGTCAAGCTCCTAGATTTTGAACACGCAGGTGACTTTGGGTGAGGAGAGGAGGAGAATGTGTAGATCTCATCAACTCGACAAACGGCTTGAGCCCATACAGTAAGGCACCAGCTCGGCCCGCTGTCAGTGTCAGCCTATGACGGGGACGGACATCTTAACTCCGAGTCCGGACCTTGCCGCCAACGGTGTGGCAACTCCAAGTCGCCGTCTCTCCTGTCATTTGCCTTGTTTTCAGCTCATTTTGCCATTATTTGGCACACCTTCAAACAGTAACACTCAAAACGTTGCTCAAATGACAGCTTTAAACAGACATCGGCAGCCAATTGCAATTACTTGTGTCAAGGGCTACTTGAAGTCGTCAACGGCTCGCTTTTCACGGCGACGAGTTGCACTGCTTATATTAATCTGAAGCGATGCTTGCCTGCAACCTACGTTAGGTCGGTTCCACCACTTGGGTCTTCAACTGCATAGCGTCCAAAAATTCATCATCCATCCGCTATATGTCTCTAATGTCAAAGCGGAAACAGAACTTTGATGGGGGCTCCGAGTCGGTCGCACCCTGACCAGTCCAAATCCCCTCGCAAGCGATCTCGACAAGTCCTTCGGCCTATGCTTGATCCTCCATCTCCAGCGGTCTCTAGCACGGCTGATCATTCCACCCATTTCATTTGTTTGGAGTCCACTCCACATCCAAATCTCGCCTTTCATGACCTCCCGCATCATTCGCCTTTCTGATCCTTTTCCGCTGCAAATTTCAGTATCCTCCCGATAAACGGACGCCCCTTTTGCACGGAAGGATTCAATTCCGTGCACCTCGTTTATTTATATTGGGCTTCGTCCGACCTCACCGACCCTGATTTCTCACCTTCCGACTCGTTTGCTCGTTTCCAACTCGTATCCATGGCAAACTTTCAATATCTCTTCATCTACGCGGTCTGTGCTTGATGATCTGTGCCATGTCATGTGCACACCCGTATGTGCGACTATGACACCCACAATTCGCGAGGTCTGCAGGAATCTAGTAGTGCCTCCGCCTGTGCGCTGAGGGCATTCCTTTGCAGCACAACTCCCACCGAAGGCATCCCGAAAATTATCGTCAAAAACGCTCACTACGGTATTTGAAATATGGGACTCCAAAGCTCCACACCCGCCTCAAATACTCTCGGAATCGGGATCGCTCATTTATCGGCGGCGACTTGACTACTTGAGTTGTCATTGTCACGGCGAGCTGATTGTGTGCGCCTGCGGCGCGATTGCTGAGATGCTCAATAGATTGACCCTCGTCGAATGCTCAAGCACCGGTTACTGAGCAAGGTAAATTCTGGTTGGGTGGGTGCTTCAGTGGCCACCCGAACTGCCGGGCCGTTATGCGTAATGCATCCGAAATACCGCACGTCGGAGTGCTGAGTCCTTGACAAGTTTTTGACCAAGGCGTTCAACTGAACCTTTGGCCCCACCTACCACACTCCAGATTGCACTTAAATGCTACACCTCTCTTGAACAATGTCAGCGTATATCTCAACCTCGGCGCTGTGTTCCAATGGACCCTCAAAAATAGGTTTCGCGAAGTCGCGCGCGACGTCCTCGACACGTGCACCGAATTCTCAAGACCAAGAACAACAAATCGGCACTGACCTGCACCGGAATTTTACTGCAACTAAACTTTGATCGCCCCCTATCTGCACTTATTCTTGTGAGGGGCCTCTCTCTGCCGAATGCCGGTCGCGTCATGCCCATCTGGAACGGATTTGTGTCTGCTGCGCTCCAGGTCGTTTAGGAGTGTTTCCTTCACCTGGGAGACCTCTAAGCTGTTTCCAAATACCGCTCCAGCGGAATTCATGATAGCCAAACATCAGATCATGCCAGCGGAGCCGGTTTGTATCGGTTTTTCGAATGATCTGATATGTGCAGCGGGAGTGGCAGCTCGTGCCTCCTGAAGAAGAAGAAATTGACGGCGATCAATAGGTGGTGCCCCCAGGCCTGGCCCTTTGCAATGCCATCACACTGGCTGCTTGTCGTTGTGGCATGTTACATCATTTCAGATCAGTCGCCGCTGGGGATTAGATCGAATGTCGCTAGATCTCGCCTGTGTTAATTGATTCAGGTGTCCCTTTGGCCCAGGCTAGGCTCTTTGACATCGAGAAGCCAAATCTCGACAGCGTCTCTGAATCGTGCCTAGAGAGGAGCATTGCTAGAATCAAGTCCACTTATAACGTCTCCATATGACATATGCTCTTACATGGAAAGTGAGCTTCTCATATATGACATCAGGATACTGATAACTATATAGTTGGGCCATCGGGTACCTACGCTCTGCGCTTTGCACATCTCGTTTCCAGCTGTTTCACTATTGATGGGCCGCATCCACAAAATCGTGAGTTACCCAATGCGGCCGAGATGGCGTAAATTTACCAAAAACGTCGACAGTCTCTCCACCGCGGCTCCATCTAGTCCACTGTTTAGGCAAAATTGTGTCATTTCTGCGATTTGCGCGTTTTCCTGGCGTGGCCCATCAATAGTGAAACAGCTGTCAGCGCAATAGATATAGCTGCCCATCAATCTCACCCTGGCATATAATGTTTGTGGGACACTTTTTCGGAGCCATGCGAAACAATTGTCTCTGACTCCCTGGCAACTTGCGAACCTCAAAATAATCGGAGACAATCTTAAGGCACATTTCGTATATGCACACGCATGATGTTTGCGACTGTGCTGGATCTCTACCGCTCTTGGTATTCCATATCACCAAGGAAGCCCATGATCACCATATGCGAATGAATCTGGCTGGCCATTCTTTCCAATCGCGAAGATAAAGAAATGGCACACTTCTATTGGTCCAGATGCTTTCATGAGCACAACACGCTCGCGGGACCTATGCCTTGCATACTTCCGTTAACTCCGCGCCACAACGGGGGCGGCGAACTTGGATGATCTAGAAAACGCTCATCTGCATGTCAACTATGATGCTTGGAAAATCCACCATATACTCATCTCCATTCCCTTGGCTCACTTATGACCCCAATAAATGCGGCTTATAGTATGCGCAACCCTAAGCACACCAAAGGCAATGGTCTCTTTTGACCTTCATTTTGGTCTGATATCGCGAAGCAAAGTACAGATGCGCAGTGGACTCGGACCTCTTCAGGCATCTTCTCATCAAAATCCGCGCAGGATCAACCTTTGATCGGCAGTACTGCGAAAGTTGCGCCATGCTATTCGCGAGCAATATAGGCCGTTTCTTCTTCCATAATCTTCCATACAACTTAAACTTAGGTGCCGCCCATTGGTCGGTATCAAGTCGGTACCACCAGATGATTTTCCATTCTGCAACCAAGATCGCCGCTGGTGAGCGGGAGATGGCCGCCATCGTGAAGGCATGCGACATCTTCTCATCACCCTTCAAATTAACCCACGGAGAAGCATCAGCTTTGCAAAGCGAAATATATAACCCAAGGCGAAATTGTTATGTAGACATCTCCAACCAAATCGCCTAAACTCTCGAGCATTTCTCAAGGGCAATACATCTTCCTGGTGAATATGACAAGCGCTATCAGCGACCCCTGGGGAATAATCCTCATTGGTATGACTCTCGCCTGTCGAAACTCAGGGTCATTGTTAACTTTCAGCACGCTCATCTAGGCGTCTTTTTGAGTCTCATCTTATTCGGCGTCATCGTATCACAGGTACATTCTGGGTCCCGACGTGTTTGCAAGATCCGCTGACCTTTGAGCTAGGTGTGGACGTACTATGAGACCAGCGGAAAGCAAGTGTCATCCGCTCTCAGTTCTGCTGCTTGATACTTACCGAGTTTGATTCAGGGACCCACGCTGGCAGAAGATTTTCGTGGGAGCTCTATTCTCGCTCGATACCCTAAGCTCCGTACTCGCGATAGCATGGTGAGTATTATACGTTATCTCAAGCTCATGCTTCTCTTTATGTTATTTTTCAATGCCAGGATGTACCAGTTGCTCGTGGATAACTGGGGAAACATAGCAGCATTTGAGTCGGCCAACTGGCTGCTCGCAGCCGACCCTATCATTGCTGGTGTGGTCGCCTTTATGGTTCAACTTTTTTTTGCGTGGCGCATCCATATTGTCGCTCGACAATGGCCTCTCACAATGTTCATCGTCGTATGTGCCTTCACAACATTATGTGGTGGAATGGGTACTGGTATTGCTGTCGCTTGGGTGAAGAGTTATGCCCTGTTTGCCGACTTCAGGCAGATCGCTGTTATATGGCTTATCTCCTCCACGGTCGGGGATATCAGCATCACCGTTGCCCTGACCCATCACTTGCGCCGGCGGAAAGGAAGTTTCGTGGCCACAGACCGGCTACTAGACCGTATCGTCCAGCGTAAGCCTTGCAATACTCTGACTTCGAACGAGTCTCAGTTTGTCATCTAGTGACCATACAAAACGGGTTGCTGACTGCCCTAGTCGCTGTGGTTGATATGTCCCTATACCTGTCGACTGTAAGTATTCAGATCACCTACGCCAGTCCCTCTGCTCATTTGCTCTAGCCACGTCCATATCATATTTGTGAGTCATTTGCCAACAATACGATTGCTCATCTAATCCTTTCCCAGCACTATCTTTTCTGATGCCGAAGCTCTATTCTAACACCGTGCTTTCGTCTCTGAATGCTCGCCGTCGCCTACGTCCCCTCGCTCAGGCAACTGTAGATTCAAGCGGGAATTCTACAAGAGTGAGCGACTCCATACCTTCCTGCATTCAAGTTCAAGCTCTAAGTGCACACCCGCTATCCAGACTCCCGACGTTGTTGTTTTGAGTCACAATTCTATTAGACCTGAGGTATGAGAGGTTTTACTCGAGAAAAGGCCATTGATGAATATGAACTAGGTACATGTTTCGACCGAAGTTCACGAGCTGAGAGACGTGAAAAGCGAATGGAAATAGAAGTTGTTCGAAAGACGATTTGGAGACGGCTTGTATTAATTCTTTTGATACGGTGTGGCATTCCTGTACGTGTATTGATGTAGATGTAAGCCACAATTACTCGTTGTTTGTCTCCCATTTTCGGTTCTCCGCTGCCCTCATCATCGCAGCCATGCCATCGTCGAATGACGTGAACTTGTCTAACTATTATCTTGAGTTGAAGCACCTATGTCTGATACTTAGCTGGATGTCAATGAGGTCCCGAGATATATATAAAACAGGCAGAATGTTTGGTGCCGTGTCTAAGCATGAACGACGGTGACCTCCTCGCTCTCGGATGTCTGCCGGCGGTGGGCCATGCCCCAAGCCTGCCAAAATATGGAAGTCAGTTTGCGGACAAGGTGAAAAGGGGGGCACGCACCTCGTCGGTGGCCGTCTCGAGCGTCGTCTGGCGCGTGCAGGGCCCGAGCATGAGCCCAAGTGCCCCGAATGGGATGAGCACTAGCCAGAGGGCGCGGAGCGCCTGTGCAAAGGCGGTGCGCACTTCGATGCGCACGGGTTCGGACCTGTGGATTGTCCGTGCATGAGCATGACATTCGCATTGAGGTTGGGAAGGGTAGTGAGACAGCCAGGCCTGGGTAGCACAAAGGGGGGGGGGGGGGCAAACGGGTGGCAAAGATAAAGTAAATGGATGATATGCAGCGGGAGCGCAAGGCGGAATAGATACTCACAGATCATTAATATAAGGGATCGCGCTGTACGCGCCAGCCACGCCTCCCGGGAGCTGTGCGGTGAACTCGGCAGGCAGGTTCTTTGCGAGCTTGTTCGTAAGTGCAGTCGAGCCTGCGGAAAGAAACGTGTCAGCATCCACTCGCCCACAAACAAGGCGAAGTGAAGGCTCGGAGAAAGGGCGAGAAGGAGGAATTACGGCTTACCCACTGTGATGCCAAGTACGTTCCCAAAGTTGCGCACGAAGACAAGGAACGCGAGTGCCTGGCCAGCGAGCGATGGCGGGAGGGGCGCAAGTACAGGAAAGACGGTGCCTGCGTAGAGCAGACCGATTCCGAGCGCGAAGGGGATTGGGCTATAAGAGGTAACTGAATTAGCAGGCGGAAGGAAGATCAGGAGAGGGAGGAGCTCGCACAGTGGTACCCATAGCTTTTCGCTTGAGTTTACGCCGACGAGGGACATGAGGCCAGGGCCGAGTGCCATGAAACCTGGGGATATGTATTAGCAAGAATCCATACAAAACTCCAAGAGAGAGGATGAAAAGAAGTGGAAACAGACGAGCAAGGGGAATGGGCGAGGGAAAAAAACGACGACGAACCCCACGCAAGCACATTCTGCGGCTTGTACGCCTGCGTAGCGCTGATCGTTACACCAGCAACCATCTCAAACGGTGCCACGACGAGTGCGACGCTGAAGAAATCAATTGCGGAGCGCACTGGATTGACGCCCTTGACTGCCTGGAAGTACACGGGCCAATAGTAGGACACGCCGAGAGCGCAGATCGCGTGGAGGCCCGTGGTCACGAAGCCAATAGCAGTCGTTGGATTGGTCATGAGTGCGAAAGGAATTGCGGGATGTTCGACGAACTAGACACGTGGCGTTAAAATCGGTACACCAAGGGATAGGGGGAGACGTACACGTTTTTGGAGGTAGAACCACAGGACCAGCCCAACAGCACCGATGATGAGGGGTGCGAGGACGTTCACGTTGGTCCACCGGTAGCTCTGTCCTCCCCATACGATTCCCAAAATGACTAGCGTGATACTTGGGATGAACACGACATTCCCAAGCCAGTCCATGCGCTTCACCTGTGCCCTCCATCCACCCACCACCGGGGGCGTACGCAAGTCGAGGTACATGCCAATGATCACAATAACGATGGAAGTAAGAGGAAGGTTGAGGTAGAACAACCAATGCCAGTTCGCCACTGCCAGCGCCCCGCCAATGACCGGTCCAGTCGCGGATGCAAGCGCCCACACTGCACCGAACGCACCCTGGAACGCGCCTCGCTCCGCCAGGGGCACCAGGTCCGCAAGCACGATTTCGACGAGCACTAGGATGACGCCGGACCCAACGCCCTGGGTCGCACGGCCCGCGATCATGAGCGGCATCGCTCTCGACGCACTGCACATTGCCGAACCGATCAAGAAGCAGAACAAGCCGATGAGGATAATAGGCTGCCGCCCAAAGATGTGTGCAGATCCGCCTGCCCAAGGAATGAATGCCGTTGAGGTGATAGAATATGCGTTGCCAATCCAAGCAAAGTCTTCAGAGTGTAAGGCGGCTGCGATGGTTGGGAGAGCCGTCGCGATGGCTTCGACGGTTTAGTGGGAGACGAAGAATGATATGGGATTAGGTGCATACCTGTGAGGTCCAGAGCTGCCAGGAACGTCGCAACTAGCAAGCACACGAAAATCATCCAGAACCGAAAGTCTTTGGATGCTTTCTCCTCATTTGGCGCCAGGGTCGACCCCGCACTTTCTACAACTTCATCGTCTTTGTTGAATTGGTGACAAGACATTTCAAGAGATTAGGAGTGAATAAGAAGCGTTGAGTGAGCATTGCGATGACTGTGAATATATGTAGCAAGTAAGTTAGGTGAAGATTCAAGATCGTTGGTGCAAGTTGGTGCACCGTGACAAGCGCCGACCGGGGCTAGTAATCAATTTCCTTGCGGGTCAAATGCGGTTTGGGCCTGCGTCTGCTTTACATTGACAAAATGGCAACCCTACATTCTAGCTGCGTTCTCATCCATCAACGTTCCTCATTTTAATTCATGTCTGACTTATCCGGACGTCTTGTTTCCAAGTTGACTTACCGCGCGGCTTTGGCCAGACTACACGAGGTGCCTGAGAGATGCACCCCCAGGAATTAGGATACCGCCTCGCCAACATCCATAGCCACGCCCTGAGCCACCCTGCATGTAACCTCAATGCGTTGGCTGCTCCGCTGGCTGTCTATCTTGGATCGGCGACCTCTAGGACACAACGGCTCTCAGCGCCTTCGAAGGCGACCCATTCCGATGAACTTTGCACCGACCCTTTACACGCCTCTGGCTTCCATTCACACATATTACACGTGCTAAGGCTTGTCACTACCATTTTATCTGTCTGTAAATGGTAGCAGAACTTGAAGTTTAGTACGGAACTCGATTGTTTGCCGAAAGCAACAGCCCACGAAGACCACGAAAATGTCATTTTGCTAAGACCACGCAAACAAATTGTTGATTTTTTGATGCACTACCTAATCAACGTATCACCATGCCAGTCTGCTTCCATCGTACGTGCAGAATTCACCTCCGTGTGTTTCGCGCGTGCTCTCTTCAATAACTCTGACCAATCCCGTGGCGCTCTCCTCTGGCGTGATCGCGGCAGCTTGAAAAACTCTGAGCGACTCGTCTTTTGCGCATATGTTTGCCACTTTTCGTGCACCTGTCAGGTGCGTTTCAGGAAACACGTTGCAAAACTCACTCATGTCAGATGCCACGACCCCCGGATGGATAGGCACGCAAACTATGCAAATAGCGTCAGAACAGCTATTCGGTATCCGAAGAATGCCCACGCACTGAGACCCTCGTTTTCAAAATGAAGTTTCCGGGCGAGGTAATTGACCGCCGCCTTTGAGACTGTGTATGCCCCGTTGAGGGCGGGCATACTGGGCCCCAGGGCGATGCTTCCGGCGATGGAAGTTATCACGATGAATTTCGGCACAGGGGTGCTCGTTTTGAGAAGAGGGTACGTCGCCTGGAAAAGAATTTGGGGCCCTACCACATTGATCTGGACAAGGAATCAGATATGGAGTCTATCCCTGAATAACCCGCTGCCTACATCAAAGTGCGTTCTCATTTCATCCGGTGTTGTCTCAAAAATTGAGGCGTAGGCATCGCAGATTCCTCAGGGTCATAATTCTATGAGAACAGGAAATTAAATGCAGAGAATAGCATACCCGCATTGGCAACAACCACATCCAACCGTCCGGCCACTTTCTTGATCTCCTTGATCGCTGCAGCATGTGTCTCTTGATCGCATGAAATGAGCGCGATGGGATGGACCTTTCCAGGGTAAGCGCGCGCAAGAGCTTGAAGTTCAGTGGCGGCGGACGGATTGCGGGCTCCGGCGAACACCATGCTTTGGGGACGAGCTGCGAGCGCTGTGGCAAGCGCGAGACCTGGCCATAAATGCACATGTTAGCGCAAGGGCGATGTATGCAGTGCGGATGGTTGAACCTATGCCGCGATTCGCGCCACTGATGAGGTATACGGTAGAGATCATTGAATGTTGAGTTTGGGTGGGGTGGAATGGGTGCGCTGCATCAGCGATACCCATATTCTTATACAAACCTAGTGTCAGTCATGCCGAGGACGCGTCGTTGGTACCCACTGTATACTCCGACATGATATCCACTGTACATCCCGAATTTCGAAGTATCCCCGACATTGAAATATTATCTGACTAATGCATCGGTTTCCAGCTCGGCCTTCGGGCAAACTGTTGGCAAGAAATATTTCTAAATAAGCAAGAGAGAGGTTTAATGATCGAGGAAGTGTCAGGCGAGATCCTGACTGTTTTGAAAGTACCGGAGATAGCAGGAAGCACTTGAGTGCGAGCCCAGCCGCTTCAGCGGTTGCTGATTTGATTTTAAACCTCTATCTCGTCGCAACGGATACCAGAGCGGGCTGAGCTTCATAATAAGGTTCGAGATAGATAGCAGGAAAATAATCGACAGGCTTTCGTTTCAGGGAGACCGCGCACTGCGTTAGTAACTATCGTCGTAGGCCTATCTTTCCCATCATGCCAGCATAGCAGAGTATACAGTCGCATCGAATACGCTAAAAATATTTTGGGCTTGTCTCGCGGTTGCGTATCCTGGTGTGAAGGAAGATACATGGGTGTCATTGGCAAGGTTTGGTCATTTAGAATGGGAAGTGAAAAATGAGGCTTAGATACTGCGGTTGACAAAGGAAGAGCACCGGTGTAACATATCAAGGAGATGTTTGAAATTTCTTTGAGGCGCAGCATCTGGTAAAGCCGCAGTTTTGAAGGTGATACAACCCTGTGAGTGTAGTTCAGAACGTTTTGAAACCGAAAGTTGCGCGCAACAGGGGATGCGTGTGCCAGCTGGTCAATGGATTAGGATCTGGAAGGGCAGTCCGGCATCAAGAAAAATGGCGACAGAAACCCCGAGCTATTTGCGTGCTGTAAACAGTTTGCGAATGTGTCGTATGAAACCAGTCGCATGCCAGCTTGACGTGTCAATGAAGTCGGCTTTTACATGTCCAAGAGAGCAAGTGCAGCATTCAAGTCATTCAATAGAACACGCAGCTTGAACAATGAACGTAGCGGGAATTTATGTTCAAGCATGATGTACACGATGCAATACTGTATGTGCGAATGTACATTTATCAAGGGATATACTCTTACTGCCAATCGCTTTTAACGTCCGAGTCTGTCATCTCGTGAGCCTCGACAAATACCTGATTTCGAGTGAGCGACATGTATGTAAATAAGTCAAATTCATACGAACCTCCGGCCGTGTTGAATGAGTTTGCGAAGAAGAGTTGGGGCTGAATTTGATCACATCAGCGGGCTAGTGTTCCTGTTAGTTCTACTAAAACGTTGTGGGCATATCAGTTCTGGGAGACACACCCTCGACTCGAAACGGCTTTCATCTTCCACGGTGGCGTTCGCCAGGGGGCGCAATTCTCTACGAGCGTTGAGCGAAGAAAGCACAGTATTAGAGTACAGCTTGGGCATTAGAAAGGAGAGGGCTTGAAGGCTGTCAGTAAATCGAAGCAGTTGCATAACTGGATTGCAATGAATCTCACAGATGTGATAGGGTTTAGGCTGAAGAACATGTTAGATATTGGCGGAATAGCAGAGGGGGCCACATACCGTCGAAAGATAGAGGGAGATATCTACTACAGAGACAAGAGCTGTTAGAAAACCATTCTGAATGGTCACTGTAGATCATGAGGATAGTGCGAATAAAGCAGGATACGCGGAGCTCACGTTGCACAATACGATCCAACAAGCGGTCTGTGGCTCCAAAGCTTCCTCTTCGACGACGCAAGTGATACGTCAATGCGAGGGTTATCGTGATGTCGGCTATCGTAGCGGATATGAGCCAAATGGAGGCGATCGGCTTGAACGTTCCAAAAAGCGCATAGCTCTTTACCCACAAGACTGCAATCCCGGTCCCTATCCCGCCGAGTAAGGTACATGCAGAGCAGATGATGATGAACGTCGTGAGCCAAGCCTGTTGGGCAACAATTTGCAGTCGCCAAGCAAAGAACCCCTGTACCATGCAGGCGACGATTGCTGCTACCATTGGATCTGCAGCGAGGAGCCAGCCGCCACTCTCAAAGGCTGTGATGTCTCCCCAGCCGTCGATAAGGAGCTGGTATATCCTGGAGCAAGGTAAGTCATAGACACTATGTCAGAACTTCGGTATGTACGTACCATAACATGGCCAACACTGAGCTAAGTGCATCTAAACCGACAACCGTCCCGACGAATAGCTTCTGCCACCATAGATCGCTGGGGTGTGTTTGCGTGGTTGTTCTTATTGGGAGACATGGTGGACATGCTTACTGTTCGCAATTTTGGAAATACGTGAAGGCCTGATGGATGGGGATTGGAAAGGAGGTCGCACGACTGATTCTAAGCAAACTCACCTGCGAGACAATGATACCAAAAAGAATGAGACTGATGAAGCAACCTGAAGGAAAGCATAGTTAGACACCCGCCATGAGCTCAATAAGCACTATGGGTCGCACCGATCAGAATGACCCCCCAGGGGTCGCTGATAGCGCTAGTCATGTTGACCCAGGCAGCAGCGTCGGTGGTCGGTATCCTGAGATTGTCAATATTGTGTTGGTACAGTCAAAGAGCGGTCGTCTCAAGTCGCCTCATCGCAACGTAAAAGCGTCGTTTGTTTGTATATATCGGAAGATGGAAAGACCGGCGTCATTAGCTGTTAAACGACGCGCTTACCCTGTTTGTGCCGTGACAAATTTTGGGTTTTGTTTGGCGGCATTTACGGTCTGGCACGGTAGTCACTGATCTTTTCACAGCTCAGATACGGACATCCCGTCCTGACAATCGCAATTCATCATCATCGGTTCTCAGAGGCTTCCTAGAGTAGGATTTTGTAGCCAAATACCAATACGTACTTGGGGTTGATGTTGGGCTGGTTCTGAGCGGCTGACAAATCCATCTGATGCGGCTCCCGACTCTCGGTTGGCAGGCCATCACGGGTACCTATTTGTGCCTTTGAGCAAAATTAAATTTCGAGCTTCAAGTTTGCCGTCCTGCCGCCAGGCTGCGAGATAGTTTGTTTACAGAATAGCGAAGAAGCGACAACCATAATGGGGCCCTGCTCTGTGCAGCATGAGTGTACACGAACGTATGTGATTTATCCGGCTGCTCACACAATTGAGGCAACTGGAGCCCTATGGCTACAGTCAGTTCGCGCGCATTGTCATTCAGGTTGACTCGAAAATTGAAGATTTGCTGTACATCTGACAGCATGGTAGTGCCCAGGTTATGTTTGCCATCACCACGACGCAGGACCAGAGTGAGATTTGTTCCAAACCATGCTGGTGTCTTAGGCACGAGTCGCAAGGAGTCGCACGACTGAGAGCTTGTCATTGAGCCAAAGATGAGCAAGCCTAATTAAAGCGGCGTATCTTCGAGAGCATAGCAACAGGCCTCATGCGGGCCCGTCGGACCCCCTGGGCATAAGATGTACGTAGAAGCGCTCCCTGCCACCTCCAGATCCATTATAAGTTGCGGGGAACACTTGTCAGATTTCATACACTGATACAGAGTAACAGACCGCTTCCAAAGCAGGGGTCGCGGATTTTAGCGAAATTGTAAGAGGGTGGGACTCAGAGAGATGAAGCGAAATAGTCCATCATTGGTATTTTAGAGGCCGTCATGCACATATGGTAGCGCTAACGTAGAGCTAGTTTGAGCAGATAAAAGCAGAAGAGAGACGCGGATCAGTGTTGCCGCAGGTTGAAGTGTTGAAGGGAGGCAAGCCTGAAAAAGGTCGAACGTTCGAGACTCGAGTCAATGGCGGTGACGTAACGCGCCACGTTTACAAATGCTTTGACCGAGACTCAATTCAATCGAGACTCTGCAACATTTACCGTGACCATCATCTCCGCGCCACCAAGTTCTCTTGCCTTCCCGATTACTTATGACGTTGATTACGATTCAGAACTCACATTGATTGTCAGGTGAGCGATGACACGCTGCGCGCTTGATGCTTATCTCTCGTTGATTTCGGACTGCCTGAGTCACCAAGATCAATGGCTACAGACTGAATGGCCACTAAAGATGATACCGATATTGATCTATATCATCCACGACAAAAATACAGTCAACGGCGATTCTGTATATCGTTCATTCACAGCCTCAGAATGACTTTCCGTCAGCAGAGTTGCCTGCAAAATGTACCCGGGAATTAGCCAGAATGATCGTTGATACTCGAGGCAGAACTCACTTGTGCGCTCAATTCTCTGAGATATTGTATGCTCCCGAGTCGTTCAATAGCTTTGCGAGCTCTTCCTCGTCGCTCCTCCGCCCCTCTGCGATGTTGTATGCTCCCGAGTCGTTCATTAGCTTTGTCAGCTCCTCCTCGGTGCTCCTACGTCCCTCCGAGAGCTTGTATGCTCCGCCGTCATTAATCAGTTTCGTCAGCTCCTCCTCGCTGCTCCTGCGCCCTTCCGAGACCTTATACGCTCCTCCGTCGTTTATCAACTTTGTCAGCTCCTCCTCACTGCTCCTGCGCCCTTCCGAAATCTTGTATGCTCCGCCGTCGTTGATCAGCTTCGCGAGCTCTGCCTCGCTGGCTGGCAGCGGGACTGCGGTTACAGAAAGAGCGGCAACAGCAGCAAAGATGGCGAAGGAGATATGCATGGTGGGTTAAGATATGCGAGGGATGTGCGAGATTATACGACAACTGACGCTTTATACGTGGTTTAGGTGCGCATCTCGTGGTTCTTCACCCTTGCGGGAGACACTGGCACTACTTGAGCACATGGACATGTCATCGGCCGTGATGTGACGGGTTTCATCAATTCTGTATGGGTGTATGTTCTAACCGTGTAAGAGCTTTGCGCAGGTGTTGTGATCTTAGCGCTCATGGAGATTTGATAGCCCCTCAAGGTCGGAGAGATTTACTCTTATATTCCACGTGATGAACCAGCGCAGCTTAAATATTTAGACACGCAAAAAATCAAACTGATTTCTTAGGAAGCCTCTTTCTTAGAGATTGAAGTACATCGCTTTGAACTCGCCACGTTCGGGGGTGGCATGTGCTGCAGGAGTAGATGTCAGGTGCTATCGTTTCATTCCTGGCTCAAGCAGTGCCGTTGAATTGCGTGCTCCAAACTCTCTTCTTGATTCGGTCATTTGAGGTCACATATAGCGAGTGAGATACCTGATTGGCATATACTTGAGCATAGGTAGGAAGGTTGTCGCGTGCTTACTGCGGCGATATAGAATCAAGACCGACACGAAATTGGACTGTTTTGCTCCATCTCGCTTGAGGCGAAATGGAGCTGTCAGCCAGAGGGGCAAGGGATTGCCGGATGTAATCCGCCGACGGCCCGAACGCTTGTCGTGGATCTCCCGGTGGAGGGATACAGTACACGGACTTGATCCCCGAGCTTGTTGTGAAACACGCCAGCCCTGCGATGCTAGATATAGACTATCAGCCCCAGCTTTGGAGCAGTAGGATCAAGAACTTCTGATTCTGCACTTACATATCCCCGATACCGGTCGTGTTATCGCGTTCTTTGAAGAAGAATCCGCCTGTATGTACGTTGCATGGCCGTTAGCGCCCATTCATTTGGTGAGCTCTGAGTGTCCAGCATAATTGTGGGGGCGCACAGGTGTGTTTACGCAACATCTACCTCACAACCTAGCAATATTATTTAGGAGGCGGAAACGGGTGCAAGTCAGACAGATTCTGTGTAAAGAAGAATCACTCTCCACGCTAGCTGTGTGCAATGTACTTGAAAGGGATCCAAGAGGCCTAATGAATTTTGTTTAGCACATCTGGCAGTGCATTCAAGTTGCGCTTGGACAGTGGCTGGAAGGAATTTTTCGAGCAGTAATTTAGGTGCAATGCAGCACCGTGAACTCGCCTTTACAAGCTAGCCAAGTTTGCACGCTATAGTAAGCAAGATGAAGATATATTGAGTCGGGTGAGCTATTTGATACAAATTTCCAGATCAACCGTGGCTGCAAAGGCCAAAAACCAGCCAAGAGAGAGCGAAGATATCTGCATCAAGATATTGAGTCCAAGGCTGGGTCAAAGCGAAAAGAAATAAGAGTAAACGAGTGGTGGGTTGTAATGGCACGCAGTGCAAAGCACGGAAAGAATCGAAAGCGGAAAAACGATACGATACAGACAAGAGTCGACGAGAGGGCTGCGATGAGAGCAGTACGTGAAGTACGTGAGCATAAGCCCTTCGACGGGAGTGAATTACAGGACTTACTGATATATTATTATTATCCGCAGGTAGAGAGTGTGGGGGATACACAAGAGCGCTAAGGACGGAGCTATCATTGGGATCAGTCAGTAAACGAGCTTGCGCATTATGGAGAATGCGCACCAATTTTACTTGCAGTCCATTCTGCAGATGCGAGCTTCAATTTCAGGCTCTCGCAACTCAATGGCAATAGGAGCAGCCATCGTGAGGATGGACACTGTAGCAGTTGTTAGCATATTTTCAAGATGAGCATAGTTCAGAGTGAGAACTCACTGCAAGCCAAGGTGAAAGCGACGAGGGTTTTCGAGTACATTGTCAGGTGACCGAGTACTGGTATGAATCGAGTTTAGATGATGGCAAAGAAACTGAACCTTTGTCTAGCAGTGAAGAGGACAATAAGACTTGTCTGTTTTGGATGAGGGATGGCATGCCAGCTATATGTAGCCCCACAGAAGATGGTATGGCGGATAAGGGAATGGTCGGAAGAGGCAGAGTGAAAGGGAGGACGCTTTGAGATACTACCTTGAACGGCGGTTTTATTCGTCGGGCACTGAGGCGGCACACGTAGCACTTGGCGGTGTGTTTGGGAAATATATGCAGTAAGGGATGTCCTGACCTGGACGCGGATCCCGCCAGACAGCAGTTAGATCGATGGTTTAGGCGCCGCGAACAGCTATGGTGTCTTGCATATGAACCCGGAGTGTTATCTGGGAACGATGACAGCGATGATATTGTGTGCGCATGGCTGGCCGTGGCCGACGCCGCCATGCCGAGTCGTTGTGGAAGGTGAAAACTTTGTGCTGCCGTAACAGGCACCGACCTATCTTGGGCATCCTTGTTTCCGAAAGAAGTATTCAACGCCCGACCCTCTGGAGGCCGCAGTGGCGCAAATACCTTTCCTACGATTGCCACCTTTGCAAATTCGGGGCGAATGGTATCATGTTGCCGTGCGACAGGAACTGCGAGACAATTGGAATACATAGCTCTTCAGCCTCACAACGGTCAATCCTGCAGTGCTGCGTAAGAATTCGGCAAAACGGTATGGACTTTCGGCGTCGAATAGCGGCCTCCACAGTAATGAAGAAGGGATTGTTAAGCACGGTCGATATATTTCCATAGGGACTGCCGCTTTTCGCCTGCGCAGAAAAATTAAATGAAGGCAGTAGCGTGCAGTACGAAGCCGCGGCGCCGATGAATTTCCAGGTACCTGTGGCACAAAGTCCTTGAAGCCCAGGAGATATCAATGAAGGATATGAGCGGGTATGTGCCCACTGAACATTCGCGGCCTTTCGGAAGGGGGTAAGACGGTCCAAGCATTGGGAATGCCTTTCAAAACGTTCTGATAGGTTCTGCCGCGGAGACGCAGATGGGCTCCTGTTTGTTTCAATCCATCTAGTTCGAGCAGATTGGAGATGTGGAAGGACGACGTAAAATATAGTGCGTTAGTATAGCCGAGCATGACGATTATCCGAGAGCAGAGTGACAGACGAGCCTTGTAACTCAGTGAATTTCCAGTTGATCATGCAGGGGGCTGAAAGTAGACGATTTTGGAGGCCCTTTTCGGATTGATAAATCTACACCGCCCATTGAGCGTGTGTGTTCTGAGAGTTGAGTGTTTGAGGTCAGCAAAGTGATTTAGCGGGTTACATAATATCCTCTCACGCCCACGCCACATATCGATAGACCGTCGAAAACGAGCAAGCTCGCTTCAAATTCGTGCTTTTCTCTCATGATCATGACACACTAAAGTGAAATTCTTGGGACGTGGGCGGCTACCAGCGGTACTTCACATTGCGCTGGATCTCCCTGTTCCATTGAGGGGAATGATTACATTTTGTATCACCAGAAAATATATACACCATGAACAGGTAAGGAGTAACCGGTGACCTGTCGCACGTCCCACTCTCATCTCTGCTAGATAGATGGCTACAAAATGAATTTCTCAAAAGTACATTGATGGACTTGTCAAGCGGCTTTCACAACAAGGATACATTGATATTTTCTTGAACAGATCGAACGGAACGCAGCCAGCAATTTCAGCTGCAAATATGCGATTGTCAGCTAGAATGGCCATATTATATTCGTTGAAGCACTCACTCCTTGTAGTTGCCAACGCCATAGGCCCCACCGTCAGTGTAAAGTTTCTTCAGCTCTTCCTCTTCAACGGCACTCCTGCGCCCCTCGGACACCCTGTACCCAGCACCCTCGCCACCGTCATTGATGAGTTTTGTCAGCTCTTCGTCCTCGCTCCTGCGCCCATCTGAGACTCTGTATCCGGCGCCCTTGCCACCGTCGTTGATGAGCTCTGTGAGCTCTTCCTCCTCGCTCCTCCGCACGTCCGAGACTCTGTACCCTGCGCCTTTGCCCCCATCATTAATAAGTTTTGTGAGCTCATCTTCTTCGCTCCTGCGCGCCTCTGATACTGTGTACCCCGGGCCCTTGCCCCCATCATTAATGAGCTTTATCAGCTCCTCCTCTTCGCTCCTCCTCCCGTCTGAAACCCTGTACCCAAAGGCGCCATCGTTCAGGAGTTTTTCGAGCTCGGAGTCGCCGACGGGAAGCGCGCTAACGGTGGCGGCGAGCGCAAATACAGCAGCGCAAGAGGCGACAAAGAAACGCATGGTGGGATATATGCAAGGGGATGTGAATGCAATGTCAGTTGTCCAAGCTTTATGTTGACGAGTCTGCAGTTGAGTATCGCCGGGAGTATCCCCACCGCAGATAATCGTGGTGCTCACGCACATGCAGCTGTCATCGGCCGATGATGCATTATGTGTATATGATGCTTGGAGCCTCTACGGCGAATCAGAATGGAGAGCGCTCATTAGACGGTTGGCACGGCATGGCAGTTGATGCTCATTGTCCACATGGAATGCCAGGACACAAGATGGACGTGCGCAAGATCTAGAGTT